>JBAMHV010000010.1:12792170-12834010 GCA_037177535.1 Pseudomugil gertrudae
AATATAATATAATATAATATAATATAATATAATATAATATAATATAATATAATATAATATAATATAATAATTATTTTAAAAAAAACTAATAGACTCATAAATAGAACAAAAGCCAGAATTATCTCCCTTAGTAAAGCTTTTTGTGCATATCATTTTTTAGTATTCTTCATAATGGTATTTTTGTGTTTATAGCAGTATGGTCCCGCAGTGTCTTCACCAAACATCACCAAACAACTATTAGATTCAGATACATAATGAGGGACTTTCACAAGTGGAATAGTTCAACTACCTTGAGATCTTATTCAGAAGTGTAGAAGATTGGAGAGGAAGATCAAAAGCCAGATTGATGTGGTGCTTGTAGGGATGTCAGCCCTCTGTTGTGGTTAAGAAAGAGCTGAGCCAAAAGCACTTCACTGGTCAATGTACGTTTCTGTCCTCAGTTACAATCACCAGCTGTGTGTAGAATGTGAATACAAGCGCGACCATATGAGTTTCCTCCTTAGGGTGGCTTGGCTCTTCCGTGGGTGAGATGCTTGGAGATACTACTCCTCAGCCTCAATAGAAGCCAGTTGAGGTAGCTTGGGCATCTGGGGCCTCATTTATAAAACTTTGCGTAGCAAAGATGCCTACAGGTGGCGTAAGTACGGAAAACAGGAAGTGCTGCGCACATTTACTTACCGATTTATAAAACTGCGCTGTTTATAAATCAGGACTGACACTCAATTTGGCGCACGTGCAGGAGCGTCTTGTCACGCCTACGTGTTGGCTATAAAAGGTCAGGTGGACGCCCCTGATTAATATTAATCTATCTAATTTCCGTGACGACTCAGCAGGAAAAAAAAGCAGAAAATAGGGATTTTCTGGAATGTGAGGTAGAAATTCTGACAGCATAAAATATAAAAATATTTTATTTGGTGGACACGAAATAGACATCACCAAACCCACCAGAAAGACAGCGAGGAGTGTCAGCAGGTCTCATCAGACGACCGGGCAGTTCCAGAAAGTTAAAAGAAGTGGTCAGACATTAATGTGGAGTGAAAAGCACATCGCCGTGCACAGGAGCGTGCACGCCATGGAGGAAGCTCACAGCCTCACTGCTGCTCCCATAGTTTAGAAGCTGCGAGTCCATGCTGGTACCAAATGCACCAGACGCACCAGACGATGTTGCAGTTGATTTATTCCTTTGTCTCAGATTATAAAACGAACATGGACACAATGAGACGTCTCGGACTCCTGTTTATTTACTGGTAAAATGTTGTAGTTCCTGTGTGTCCCTGCTGAGTTTACAGTGCTGCAGCTGGTTGGACAGGGTGAGGACAGTGATTCCACAGCACCTTGTGCACCTTCAGCCGTGTCCTTGCAGAAAGACACAATCAGCATCATCAAGGAGGTGGTGCAGGAATTGAGGAGAAATAAATACGTCCTGGCAGAGATTACACTAAATCAAAAACTTATGAATAAAACAGAATTCTCCACATCATGTGTGTTGCATCACTTATGACGCTGCGTAAAGCTGCAGTTCCCTTTGAAGATGCTGGTTTTTAGCACTTGCAGGGGGACTGACACGGCATGGTTCCTCCTGAAACACAGCACGGGGCAGTCGGAACCGAGCCGATCATTATCTATGAAACTCCACTCACTCCAGAGGCTTCTACGCGCCATGTCCTCCAGCAGGAACAGCTTAAACATTGTGCGTCTTTACGCATTGTGATACATTTTATATCCAACCATCACTTGAATGTCTGTATATCTGCAAGTGGGGGGAAATGTCCTGATCGCCCACTGATGAGCACATTTACACAGCGACATGTCATTTTATTTATATTTATTAATCTAGAACGTAATTTGAGTGGCCACATCCTGATCACCCGATTAATTATCTGTGTAAAGTGGCTTCATAACATACAGACCTGCTTTATTTCACAATGACAGAACGTATTTTAGTACTTGACGTTCTTATTAGCCACATTTCTGTTGTGAATCATGATGTTTTCGTGGTTTCGTCGTTTAAACCTGATTTTGCACAAATGTCTCATATTTCACACTGGTTTCTTTCTTCTACCGTTGGTGTCGCCGTTTCCTGTTTTTCCACATTATGTACGTACGCCTGGTCATAGTTTGCGTGGAGATAGTGAGATTCTCCAGCAAAGTCATGTTTTTATAAATCCAAAAAGTTGACTATAATTGGGGTACGCCGTTTTGTGTACACACGACAGTTTTATAAATGAGGCCCCAGATCAGGATGCCTCCAAGACTCTTCCCTGGTGAGGTGTTCCGAGTACTTACCACTGGGATAGACATCTCTTTGCTGGCCTAGGAATGCCTCAGGACTAGACAAGCTGGCAAATTTGACCTGGGAGAGGGCAGTCTGGGCTTCCCTGCTCTGTCAGCCTGTTACATACTCTGTAAGAAGCGATAATGTTTTTGAGGGTGCAAGAACAAGGAAGAAATTCTCGCTTTTGTTCACCCAACCCCATAAGTAAAGCTATAAAATTGATGAATAGATCAAGATGTCTCATGCAAGACAGAAAAGATTTCGTGTCTTACTTATATGTTGCAAATACGTCAAAGTCTTCTCTTTCTGCAAACTACAGAAAACACTATCTGATCTTCAGCAACAAAAACAGGTATGAGTAATCCTATCTGTATCCAATAATTTCAACTACTATTTTATTAACTCTGAATAAAAAAAAATTCCCTCAGAACCAACTGAGACATCTGAAAATCTTCAACACCTCAGATATGAATAACCAAATTGATCTTTTTCTTGTGTATTAACAAATCACTTGATTGTATTTGTAAGACACTAAAAGGAAAAACAAGTGATTTGAGTGTGCATGTGTGTGTACATGCCTGTGTGTGTGTGTGTGTGTGTGTGGGATTACCACTTCAGCCCCCACAGCTTGTCAAACCTCTCCAAGACTTAGATTAGGCAAAGTGGGAAGATGATCAACTGTAAAAGCAAAGGTTTTGTTTTCAGAGGTGGCCTGTGTCTTCAGGAATTCATCCCAATTCTGCTTATGTTGGTTTTTGCTTTGCATGCCACATTACTGACATTAAAAATAGAATAAAAACAGAACATTTTGTTTTTAAAGAGCATTATTTTAATTGATTCTGACTCAGTGCATTGCACTTTGTTATCTCTGTGTGATTGTGATGCAACTTAAAAGGCTGGGATAGAAATGACAAACCAACAAATCTTAGTGCTGGAATAACAAAAACAGAGTTCACGTGAGTTTAGAAGCTATCAAGACAAATACTTGAAGGAGAACAGGACGAGTTTTCCATCTTTTGACTAGAAAATTAGACTTTGTAAAATTATTTAATTAATATATTATATTACTGCTATACTGATTTATTAATATTTTACTAATGCAGTCATGTGAAAAAGAGGTAAACCCTCATTTATACTAAATGTTTCACATAACAACACATAATTCTAAATCATAATTTGCATCTTACCAGTTATTACTGCAGGAGTACAATCTCATATAAGCAATGTGTCGTTTTATATTACCCTGTGTCATAAATTACCTTGGTTTTTAATGATCCTGGGTAGGAAATTTCTGAAAAATGTGAAAGTACTGATGTTTTTAGAATGAAGTATGGGATACTGACCTTGTATTTGTGCAATCACTGCATAAGAGAGATAGCATCCCACAGCAGGAAAAGATTTAGCCACTATTGTTTTAGTGATATAAGAACCTTTTTGGCCCACATTCCTCACAAAAATATAAAAATAATATTTGTTTGTAGATTATTATAATTATTAATCAAGGGGCCCTGGTGGGGTGGAACTCTGTAATTGATCAAAGACTCCTCTCAATGTATTGTTCTGTAATTAATGTTTGCAGTGGGCCAACTGCTTGTCTATAACAAACTTTAAACTTTATTTATTTATAAAGCCCTTGTACTGCCACAGGCAACACAAAGTGCTTTACATGATAAAATCAATAAAATGATAACACACAAAAAGACACATAGCTATGCCCCCCCCCCACACACACACATACACAAACACAAATGGACAATCCCATTCTGTCCTCCCACTATGACTCCCTGACTTCTATCTCTTTAACTGAAACTAATAATATGTTAGTAAATAAGAAATAAATAACTGTTGCACAACTGAGGTGCGGCGATATAATGTAACAATGCTTTTGTATGGTATGATTTGGAGAAGTCTTATAATATACTCGTCCAGAAATGCCCTACAGGTAGGTGCTGCTTGCCAACTTTGTAGGAGGCATGCAGAAAAGACTGTTTTGCCTGATGTTGTGGGATCAACTTTTTTCCCCTCACTTTTAAATGGCCCAGCAGCCATGCAAGCAGCATCTTTGCAACATCAAAGCATGAATTTGTTCAGGTGAGTATGAGAGTGGATACCAATACACAGGGATTGAACTTTAATGTTTTTATAGACCAAAAACAGGAACACCCAACACAAGCAACATTGGAGAAAAAAATCCAAATGTGATACTGCGGAGGACGCAGTGGCCACAGCCCTTCTTGCTGCACTGTCACATCTGGAGCAGCAGGGGAACTATATATGCATGGCTGCTCTTTGTGGATTATAGCTCTGCTTTTAATACTATCCTCCCCTACAAACTGGTGAATAAACTTGTGAATCTAAGACAGGGGTGGCCAACTCTGGTCCTCGAGTGCCACAATCCTGCAAGTGTTAAGAGTTTCACACCTGTCACATATCAGACTTGCTTAGCAGACTCTACACAAGCCTGCTAATTACCCATGAGTCAGTTGTACAGCAGCAGGGACCCTACTAATACATGCAGGATTGCAGCTCTTGAGGACTGGAGTTTGCCACCTCCTGATCTAGGACTTCCATACTCCACCTGTGCATGGATTAAGAGCTTCCTGTCCGATCGCAGTCAGAGGATGAGAGTGAGCCCACATACACCCATGGCCCTCAACCTCAGTACAGGCTCCCCGCAGGGCTGTGTAGGTCTGTGTGGAGAGTGCTGAACCTCCACTTTGTGTTCATATTGAGGAGGATCTGGCCTGGGCAGTACACACATCAGAGCTGTTCAAAAAAGACCAGCAGAGACTGCACTTCCTAATGGTGCTACGGAAGAATAACATCTCCCAGAGACTGCTGATGTGCATTTATTGGTGCTCCATTGAAAGCATACTTACATACTGCATCTGTGTATGGTACAGTAGTTTTACAGTGGCTCAAATAACAGCACTTCAGAGGGTTGTTAAAACTGCCCAGAGGATCATTGGCTGTCCCCCTCCTCTCACTGACAGAACTGCACCACTCCAGCTGTCTTAAGAAGGCTCAGAACATCATTAAGGACCCTTCTCACCCTGGTCACTCACTGTTTGAACTGCAGATGCTACAGAGCTCTCAAATCCAGGACCAACTGTTTTAAAAGCAGTTTTTATCCAACTGCTGTTACAGTTTTGAATGCTGCTAATTTATAATTATGCACTAATATGAATATAGCAAAAAGGACAGTTGGGACCTTTTGTGTGTGTGTGTGGATGCGTGCTTAAAGTTGATGCACTGATGGCACTTTTTAATTTCGTTGCACTTGTTGCAATGACAATAAAGTTTTATTCTAAACTATAAAAACAAACTAACAAAAACATCTCAACATATTAACAGATAAACAATGATTTTGCTTTTTGCATGTATGGATTTCTCTATTTGTCTTGTTTTCATACAATAAAATTCAAGGCCTTGACAATACATAGAAGGAACTTTTTGTGTGTGCTCAACCCAAAGCTTTGTAGCGATTATATAAACCTTTAACAAGAGCTCCATCTTCAAACACACACACACCTTTTGTTTCTTTTTTTTGCTCTCTGGCCTCTCCATGAACCAATTTTCTGCTTAAAATCTGCTCAGCTTTTTGCATGTTTGCCCTCTGGATATTTCAATATATCTCATAAAAACAAGCTAAGCCACCTTGAGAATGTGCTTTAAGTGTTTTAAAGATGAAAGGACCAGGTCAGGGGTCACGGCTTGTGCTGACTGGCTGTATCTGATGCACTGTGAGACTATTATTGTGCAGGTGGATGCTTTCTTCTTATCTTGCGTCTAAAACTGATGTCGAACAAGTATGCCTGAGGAAGGGTCTCCTCTTCTCACAATAGAAATCAGTAACCAGTTTAAAAGAAAGTAAAACGAGGTGACACAGGAGTTTTTTTTTTTTTAGCAAAGATTGATGTCTAAAAAGGTCTTATGATCAAACTAAACATAAACATAGACTAAGTTAATCCCAGTTAATCCAGTCAGTTTGAAAAATGTTTCAGTGCTGTATTAGTTGCAAATTACAATAAAATACAAAATGATGAGTATAGATGTGACTAAATGAATGCATTCATTTAGTCACATCTATACTCATCATCACAAGTGTAGATCCATGTTTAGAGTTTAGATGGTCAGCATTGCTTTTATTATAAACAGCCTTGAGTAAGTCCTACACACTATCAGAGGAAGCCAAAAAGCAGTGTTTAACATTTTCTCTGAATCTTTGAATTAGTGACAGCAGATGTGATGGTTTTTTTCATTGTTCAGTTTGGTGTTAAAGTTAAGTGTGCCTGCCTGCATTCCTGCACATGGGTCCACATCGCTCTCCTCCACTCACCATAATAAAAACTTTAAATGCATATTCTAATCATTTATATGCACCAGGTCATATTTGGCGTTTGTTGCTATAAAGTGGATCTAATAAAGTAATTAGTTAAATAATTAGTGTTGTGTCATAATGCATTGGCTGCTTGGCTCTACCAGTCGGCTGGTTGTCTGGAATTGTGACAGTGAAGGCCATTATATTTGTCTGGTTTAAATGATGATAATTTAATTTGATTGGATCGTTTCCCCGTGTGTTTATCTGGTTTTGCTGTAGATTGCAACTTTTTATACTTGCTTGTTAAATGTGGGGACACCTAAACGCAACACAACACAAAAGCACTGAACTACAATACGGTATAGTTTTGTGGTCGTGGCATCTAAATGTACATTTGTTTTGAATTTGATATAGAATAATAAGCTGGAATGTGTGTGCACGGCTTCATGGTTGCAGTATGAGTAGAGGTGGTCTGGGTGTGTATAACTCCTGGCCTAACTTTTTGTCTCTGTCTGGCCCTGGTGTCAACAAAGAGCTCCTCCCTTTAGAATACCCTGTTACATGGATCGAAACACATCTATCTATACAGTAGGAATCAACACTGGGCAGTGACCCAAGACATTTTTTATCCCTGCTTTACATGCTCAGAATTTATACGGTTGAATCTCGGGTTGGACGACGCGCAGTTCCAGTTGTGATCCACGAGAGGGCGCTACGCACCCACGGTACCCACCAAGGGCGTCATCTGTCTCCAACTGTGCTATTAACACACTCAACAAGCACCCTGCAGTCTGTTATCGCTGCCTTATTTTCCTGCATTTTTCTTGTATTGTTAATCATACAATGTTACACTACATTTATTAAGGGCGAGAGCCTTTTTAAAACCATGTACGCGTTAATTTAATGACTTTTCACTGTGGTTTTAACAGTATTCTCTCATTCACGATAAGACGTATCCAATGTCCAATTACATCCTGGTCACCTGCTCCCATTGCACAGCTGTGTTCAGCTGATACAAAGCAGTTTTTATTCACAACTCAGGCTTTTTGCATGTCACCTGCTCAAATCCAAAAAGGCTCTTAGGGGGGATTTCTTGCTAAACCTGGAGGTGTCTGAAAGAAAAATGCTTTTTTTTTATGTTTTGACTTACATTTTCCCCTAGTGAAATCAAATATTCTAGTGCGGCTAATGTGAATTATTTGAGCATCCTTGATTGAAACAATAAGTACGCAGTGTGAGCGTCATATCCTTAACTGTGCGCACTTTCCCGGAGGTTTGACTCATGAGAAATCAGAACAGTCCGCTAGGCTCAGAAAGGGCACAGGGGGTGGATGGGAAATCAGGGTGGGGGTTGTCAGTGTTTTTAGAGAGGGTTGGACTTAAAGACAACCAATGAGATGGTCCTTCCAGGGGCACGAAGTCGCTCGCGACACGTTGGGAGGTTATATATACGGGCACTCAATAGACGAGGTACATTTAAACTCAGCTGTGACGGGAATGGGGTTGTGAGAGTCCGGAGAGGAGAAACGGATTCATAATTTAACATAAACATATTCAGCAGCCAGTTACTAATCTTACTAGGTATTTTGTTTTAGTAGTTTTCTTTTTAAAAAAAAGGGTCTTGGAGATGTCTCACGTCCAGTTATCGAGCAGTGCGCTGGAGAGGTTGGTGGCCCGGAGGACCTTCCCTCTCCACCGGCGGACAAGCGTCTGCCGCAACCTCTTCGGACCGGTGGATCACGATGAGCTGAGCCGGGATATGAAAGACAAGCTGCGGGAGATTTCCGAGCGGGACCAGCAGAGATGGAACTTTAATTTTGAGACCAACACCCCTCTGGAGGGGGATTATCAGTGGGAAGAGGTGTCCGTGGATAAAACGCCGGAGTTTTATCAGGACTGTGTGGAGAACGGCAGGACCCGGGTGCCGGCGACGGCCGTGAGGCAGACACCGTCCTTGGACTCAGAACTCCCGGAGACACCTAGTGTGGATGTACTGGAGCGTTTAGCGGCTCCAGAAAGCAGCGACAGCAGCAGTGCTCCCTGCCCGGTGGAGGTGAATCAGGAGAACCGCAAAGACAAACTAAACTCAGGGACTTCTAGACAGGCTCCGTGTGGTAGACGCAAGAGGGCGGCGGCTGGCAACAACACGCACATCACAGGTGAGTAAAAAGCATTTTAGGTCTTCGGTATGTCCGCGAATTATGTTTATATTTTAAATTATTCTAATATTTATTCATTTTTCTTCAATTACAGACTTCTTCGTCAAACGAAAGAAGGCCATTGATAGAAAATCGAATGACATGAGCGCTTGCCATCTTTCCATGTCGCCAGTCCCGGTGGAACAAACTCCACGAAAGAGGATTCGTTAAAGGTAGATAAAAATGTGACTTCCTACGTGTTTGTTTTTAATTTTTTAAAAATAATTTACAGTATCAAATGTGTATTTTGTTGTTGCATGGGATAACACGAGTCTTGTCACGTTGGGGGAAGTTTGTGGTGGTGAAATCGCAGTAGTAGTAGTAGCTGTAGTAAAACCAGCGGATGGGGGAGGGGTGATGTGCGTCACAATGTGGCGGGAAAAAGCTCCGCTAAAGGGTGACGCCTGCCTGCGTCTCCTGCGCTGCTCCTCCTGCTTCCGCAAATAAGCTGCCTCGTCGTCTAGCAGAGGGATAACTTTTCACCAGAACCAAGAGGTGTTTTTAAAAAAAATATATTTTTCATTTCTTCTCCAGGTGGTTATTGCACTATTTCCCTGCGCTTTTTGTGGATATCTGGAAAGCCGTTTACACCCACCGAAGAGGAAGGAGGTAGAGAGCGGTGCGGGACAAAGACGTCCGCCAGGCCGGCTGCGGCTCGTTGCTCACCGGCTGAAGCCCGGGACTCTCAGGACTGAACGGTTTGGGGTGGTGGGAGGGGGGGGACGAAAAGGAAAATTCTCGAAATGACTTCTATCCAGTACAAATGTAGCATTCATTGTTGCTTTTGCATACAGCCACTCGACAGTGTTAAATGTTTTAACATCTGTGCAATCCTAAAAATTTCTTTAAAAGAATACACTGGCCAAAAGTGTACAGCTTTATAGAGACAATAGCATATATTTTTTTTAATTTCTGTTCTGTTTTTTCTCTGTAAATGTATATTTTTAAGTTTATTCTAACTTATAAGTTATTTATGTTTCTCTTTGTAATTGTTAAATGCCTTGATTTAGCCAAAGGGCATATTTTCTATTTTATTTGAATATTTACATTTTTGCATTGTGATATTTTTTCCAATCATGTAGCTTCTTCATAGTTGTCCACATTTGAAAAATAGATTTTTCTTTGTGTCTCTGAGCCGTGTTGATGTTTTGTTCGTTTTCATACAAGTGCCCTAATTATGTCTTGTTAAAAATGGGAATAAAAAGAACTATCTTTCACTTCAACCTAAAGGTTTGTTTGTAATTTTTTTCCTCTGTATTTAATGTGAAACTAAGATGATAACTCAAGTGTTATGAAAGCATTGTCCGTTTATTTTAAGTGCAGCCTTTATAATTTAAAGTTTTGTTGCACCTTAAGCATCAGGACATGTCCACTTTCTCTGTGTGCGTCATCACGCATCACGCATTCAGACGTAGTCTAACTACAACTTTAATGGCAGCTGCGGGGTATAGGCTCGGATTTAAAGGCCTTTTCGCCCTTCTAAAGCAGCAGCAGCTGCCTTTGGATCCCCGCTTTGTCCGTCATGAAGACACCCCCACATCCACCCGCACTCAACGAGCTCTCTAAAGACCCACTCACACACTCACACACACACACATACGCTGTTTACCCCACGGCAGATACACCGGGCGTGGAAGCCACCTGCCAGAGCTGGAAAAAGAAAACTACTAGTCATTGTAATTGTCCTCGTCTATTGAAACAAACCATTCAGCAGGTCATACTTGCAAGTTTACCTTGTGATTGAAAGAAGCCAAAGGCAGCACGTGAGTGCGCTTCGGGCCTGCGCCGCGCAGCCTGCTTGCGCGCACAAAATAAAAGCGTTTTATCATTTTCCATGAGTTTCTCTCTGCTTTTGAACGGCCCTGACTGTCTGACATGAGTGTTTAAATAAAAATGTGATGACTTTTGATGGCCAGAGTGACTTTGTCAGCTCTACGCAGCCATAAGCTGTGACGGAGCTTGTTCTGATTTCCAACACAAAGCGCTCTCCGGCTCTATTCTTTCCTTTTTGTTGCCATATGGCAAATCCATGTAGACATAGCCAAGACCTATTCAGTCAGCCACAGAATGTCCTGCATCGGAGAACAAAAGACACTTTGTCTGGCTTCTCTATTGATACGAATAGAAGAAAAAATATTATAATTAATCTATGGCTATATCCAGCTAATTAACGCCCATATGCCCACGGGGAGCTGAGGGGCCATTCAGCTCAGTTTTAAAATCTCAATAGTTTACATGTTAAAGACAACAGCTGTTTATGTGTTACTTTAATGAAGTCTCCGCATTTTCGGAGACTGGACACATTCAAGGGGCTCCAGTCTCCCATAATACTAAACGGGTCATCTTCCCCATTTGTTTCTGCAGCTGTGTAAACTTGCCCCAGTAAATGGAACTTAAAGCCATATTCGTTTTCCTTAAAAGGTATTCAACTTGAGCCATTCTGGGAAAGGTCATAGGTTAAGTCCTGAAAATCAACTTATCAGCTTCTATTTAAAGGAAAGTGTTAGATGTATTGTAAATGATGATGTTATGAAAAATATAGAAATGTGCAATATTGTGAGCTTTTGAGTGGGTTTCTTGCAGCTAAAATGAGCTCCATAGAACAGGATTGTATGACACATAACTTTATTTAGCCAGGTTTTAAGTATGATGGACAAGAAAAGAGATGACAGCGAACATACAGACCTCATTAACATCCTCTCTACAACAGAATATAATTCAACAAGCAGCTGTTGATGGAGAGAATCAGTCTCATGGGCCCCTCAGACCTCATTTGACCTTTAACTCACAACCACAGTTTCATTTGTCTCACTCATCTACACAATTAGCATCTATTTAGGTGCTAAATAAAACGTGGTCTATATTTTAATCTGTAATGTGTTGATTATATTTCACAGAGGGTGAGTAACTTGAGGCGTTATATTTATTTTGTGAGAACCAAACTCCAACAAAGTGTAAATGTAGGCTATATGTCTCTTTAAATTGTCACAATAGTTTTTATTGATTCATTCTTCTTAAGAGATTGAACTGAACAAAAAAATTTTTCATTTATTCTTTAATTTCAATGAAAGCCCAGAAAATGTGCTGTTATTTATGACCACATCTGAATCTGATCCTTATGTTTTCTTTCTTAAGGAACTCAATAATAGAATAAATAAATAAGTAATGCGCATTTTAGCGCACAGGTAAGACCACTCACTGATTATCCAAACCAGATTAGCTGTTAATAAAATCAAGTGATAACTTCTATTTAGGCACAAAAATAATTTAACAGAAGACATTTTCCACTCAAAACACGCAGTTAAAGGGGTGTCTGCAGACTACAATTAAATCCAGAAAGAAGAAAATCAGCCAGGGGTTATGTGTGTGTGTGTGTGTGTGTGTGTGTGTGTGTGTGTGTGTGTGTGTGTGTGTGTGGAGAGTGGGTGGAATTAGCATTTTCCATGACCATCTGGCATCGGCGCAGGCGACAGGGAACAAAGGAGAGCTGGATGGAGAGGAGAGGCGAGTGTGCCATCGCATTGACCTGCAAATGAGGCTTTGTCACAGAGTTAGGGCTCCCTGACCCTCTTTATCCCCCCCCTCCCTATACCCACCACACACACACACACACACACACACACACACACACACCTTTATTTTTTACGAGAGAGAGAGAGAGGGGGAAAAGCACAACTTCCCCTCATTTTTCCAAATAACGTGACGAAGGGGAGCCTGACTCTAAATCTGTTTAGAAGCCACAAAGCAAAAACACACATCATGAGTCATAAGCGCAAACAATATGTTGCTTTTACATCTGTTTTACAATCTCATAGGTGTAACGGGGTTATTCTAACGTCACGTTAAAGATACTGAGATGATATTTCACTGGTTTTGTGGAGCCAAACTTGGGCTTCACGCTTTCTTCAGGTGCACGCGAGAGACTCTTCGCTTTAATTTAAGAATTTGGAAAGGAAATTAATTGTTGGAAATCTTACGGAGTCTCAGCTTGCGTCTTTGATTGTAGCTACTGTGACATAAATGACGTGTGTGTGTGTGTGTGTGTGCGTGTTTGTGTGTGTGTGTGAGAGAGAAAGAGAGGTTGGGGTGAGGGGTAGCTGTTGGGGATGTTGGACACCTGTCCTCCTCAGAGGGTTTCATTGAGTGCAGTTTACGCTGTAAAGGATCTTTTCTTACATGTTTAATGAAATAATGACGGGAATCAGAAACTGAACTCAGAAAAACCTTTAAACGGGAAAAGTAGACAATCTGAGTTATTAAAGTTCAGGAATAAACACTTACAGGAACTAAAATAACATCAGTCTTCCCTTAAATAGCTCATTTAACTGTAAAATGGTAAAAAGGAGCAGCACTCTCATTGGGTAAATGTATGATTTCACAGTGAAATGATAAAATGTAAAGTTTACTTACACTTTGGCTCAAAGATGACATTTTTACATTTATTTTCTGTTCGTCTCTTGAGCCTTTATTTCTCTTTACATCCACTCAGTATTCATGCTTGTGGATAACAAAGCACACGGCTCAATCCACGCAGGAGGCGGTGTGACAGGGAACTCGTGGCAGCTTTTCACATCTTCTTTCTGTCTCCTCCTTTTTTTCTTTTCTTGTGTTTTTTTTCACCCTTGCATCTCGACTTTGGTCTCGGTTAGAGGGGGGAGTGAATCGGCCTGCCGCTCCAATCTCTCATTCACTTTGCTCTCCCCACGCATCAAGGGGATCGGATTTAATGCTGCGCACATGAAAAGAGGGATCCTTTCTAACAGTTTCACAGCGCATTGAGGCGCGCGCCGCGCGGCGCTTCCGTTTGGAGGCTGCGCCCGAAGTTGTGCGCAAAACATCCAGAAAATGATCCTGTTCTAACGGGAGAAGTTCGACTTTGAAATGTCTCCTCTTTGCAAACTATTGATCTTAAAAAACGTATAATGATAATTAACAAGAGGTTTCTTTTATTTGATCTGTTTTATATATTTTGGATGTGACTTCTGCTTCTTTACGCATGAAATGTGAAGATGACCTCACTCGTTGGTTTGCTTAGACACTTAATAATCACTCTGCATTTGCAGTGTATTACTGTCACTTACCACTACCTCACCCCGTTAACCAGAGAAATTGCAGAATCTATTCATAATTTGCTGTAATAATAAATTAGCCCTCGTTTATAAAGCTGTCAAGACAAGCTTTATAAACAAAAGACAAGAGATGTCCATGTCCTCAAACCCGTTGACAGCACCTGTTACCTGCTGACACTCCTCTGTGTTTCTGGTGGTTTTGGTGATGTCTATTTCGTGTCCACCAAATAAAATATTGTTATATTTTATGCTGTCTGTCAGAATTTCTACCTCACATTCCAGAAAATCCCTATTTTCTGCTTTTTTCCGCTGTAACCATCACGGAAATGGATCTATTAATATTAATCAGGGGCGTCCACCTGACCTTTTATAGCCAACACGTAGGCGTGACAAGACGCTCCTGCACGTGCGTCAAATTTAGTGTTAGTCCTGATTTATCAGTTTTATCAATCAGGAAGTAAATGTGCGCAGCACTTCCTGTTCGCCACCTGTAGGCATCTTTGCTACGCAGTTTTATAAATGAGGCCCCAGGTCATTTTTTCTTCTCCCCTTTTCTTTCTAATAAAATTGAAAAACAAATCAAAGTCAAATCGGGTTACAGCACTTTTAGTTAAAAGTGAGATGATAGCAGAACATGCTTAAATAGATCCATCATGCAACATGTGACACATATTTACATAGGCCTAGATCAGAGAATAATGCCACATAGCTGCACATTTTGGGATAAAGTTGCGTGAAAACACATCTAAATCAAATGGACAGCTTGTTCCCAGGCCTCCACAAAGCTGGATGACATGGAGAAGAGGGAATTCCAACATTTCACTCTGGTGTTGGAGAACGGATGCATCTAAAAGTTAAAGGATGGTGGAGGACTCCAGGACCAGATCTGAGCAGCCCTGCTTTAGAGGAAGATTTCGGTTGTTTCACCAAGGTTTGACGAACCTGGATGGTTGAGTTGCTTGGAAAACATTTGGTGTGATTAAAATCAAAATACTGTTATGTTACAAACTTGCTTTGTATACTTTTCATACAACAAAAATGCAACACAAAGAGCTTCACATTAAACTACAAATAATAAAAACCTGTCCCTCCCAGACCCACATGTAGACACACACAGGCACACACAAAAAAACATACGCTCTCTCTCTCTCTCTCTCTCTCTCTCTCTCACACACACACACACACACACACATACAGAGCACACACACACAGAGCACATAAGTGACATCACAAGACAGTGAGATCCAGGTGAGGAAAACCACCTACAGATGGTCCCAGTCCCTCAGGCCGGGGAGATCCCCACAGCCATGTCCCCGTGAGCAGAACAGACGCAGCTTCCAGCTTGATGTTTTGGATGTTTTAACAAACTCAGACTGATCTACAAAAGTTAGATTCAGTGGAGAACTATGAGCATGAAATAAGTTTTGATTTATTTTATCTGAAAAACAAACTAAATAGAAAAGAAGACGTGCGTTTCTACACTGCTGTGCTGAGTTTACATTGTCCTCAGTTCTTAAAATTAAACATTTGAGAAACAACACACTTAAAGTGGAACATTTTAAAGAATAAAAAGCACCAAATAAAGGATTTTTACTTTCTATGCCCCCCTCCCTCCTTATTTTTCTCTAAAAAGGTGAAAAGGTCAGCAGTGTCTGGCGCCACAACAGCACACAATTTCACCATTTCTCCTCCACAAGGAGAAAGTAAAAGATATCCCAAGTTTAGAGAAAAGCAGGAAAACTTAGTAAGGCTCTTCCTGAGTTAACATGTTCTAAATGAACACAAGAAATCATATTAGGACATCTCAGATAATCAAATATCAAATAGACACTTAAAGGTTTTCTTCATGTCTATAAATACTTTCCGAGTAATTCAGATACTGAAACATGATTGTTTTTTTAAACATACCATAAAAACTTCATATCAAAGTTAACTGAAATATTCACAGTTGATGACTTTTATCTATGAGGCTTGCATGTTCATGCTCGCACACAAAGCTCTTTGTCACATCAAGATTCAAACTCATCTCGTGCAGCAGATAAATAAAGTGTATCTAATAAGATGATCAATGCCTCTTTTCCATCAGACTGCCCTGGAACAGTGACCCCTACTGCTGCGCTAACACATCTAACTGGACCCATATTTAATGATGTTAGCCACATCTGATGTGCTTTATTTATGGGATGTGTCATAAAACCTGCTTACACACAGTCTGTGAAGACCTTCACACATCGCAGCAGCTCATAAGTTAAGCGTTTTAGGTGGCGGTGAGACGTTAAAATGTCAAACAGCAGTTGATTGTGAAAAAGATTTTGCTGACTCAACAGAAAAGCAGGCAAGATCATTTGAAACTGCTTATGTTGAAAAGCCTCTGCGCTGCGGAATCGATCCTTCAGCTGACCCCGAGCTGTAGTTCACTGCTTCAATCAATATGTCATGAACATATGGTGTTACATCCCCACACAGGAACACACACCAGTGCAGCCAGTGATGTTATGTAAAAACTGAATGCCTTTGCAGCTTGAATGTTAGGATGTTTGACTCCTGTTACAGAGCAGAATGGTAAAATACAGTATTGTACTAAAGTTTTTTTCTTCATATTTAGCTTCAAAACAGCCAGATTGTCTTATAATCCGGTTTTGAGTTAGTTCTCCTTACTCCTTAAACGTCTATATGAGATTTTCTTTGGATATTTGCTGCATTTCCTTCTCATTGAGCCATTTTAATAATCAAAGCTAAACTGCTGACATTGGCAGCCCGAAAGCAGATAAATCCACGCATGACTGCCCTCTGTGACTTGCTGGTGAGACTCATGTTTGCATTCAGAGCGACTCATATTTAAATGAGCTGTCTCAGCAGCCAGTCGTGCTAACTCAAAGAAAATCCTGCTGTGGCCCCTTTGGGCTCCCCCCATACTGTACCAATCAGAAACTTCCTATCCTTTCTGAGTGTGGTGGTTTTACAACCGGAGAACCATACGCAGCGCTGCAGGAACAGTACTGGCTCATTGTGGCTGTAATTGGTCGGAGAGGAGAGGAGGAGACACAGATAGTGCGATGACACTTGAGAAATGAGATCTAACTCCATCCCAGCGCCAGTCCTGACAGCCAGAGTCCTCCACCTCCATTCTTCTCCCTTTTCTCTTTTGTGCTAATCCTTTTCAGACACTCTGAAGCAAACCTGTTCCCCCTCACATGCCTTCTTCCCCAGGATGAGAGTCCTCTGTCGAGCTGCTGCTGTCCCTGCTTTATCTGTCTATCCATCCATCTCAGTGACGCCTCTTCTTCCTTGCTCTTTTCCTCTCTGTCCCTCACTTTTGGCAGGGCACTTTTCCTCTCCTTCAATTATCTTGGCTCATAAAACTTAGGGAGGAAGGCTAGCAGGCTGTGTTTTCAGGGCTGGCTACACCGCTATGTGTGCACTGACTCGGACTAATGCTATTCATGCCTCACATTTGCTCTCCAGGTTCTGTGAAAAGGGACGGCCACGGTAGCCTTTATGGGACACACAACAAAGGACCATCATTCATCAGGCTACAGAGCATCCATGAGTGGCAGAATTTGGGCTCATCCTGCTTGGACTCAGCTGCTTGCCTTTGCCAGCATCATGTTTAGACATGGATTTTTAGAGGAATCTTTAATCTTCTTGCCTGTTAAGTTGGTTGTTTTATTATTTTTTTTTATCTGCCTTTTGTTCTGAATGCAACAACAGTTTACAGGCTAATACAGAGATGCTGAAAAAACCCTTGACTGTTCAGGGTTTTGCACTCTAATTTTCACATAACATAGTCTACACGTATGTGTGTTTGTGTGTGTGTGCAACAGACAAAGTGTCTGGTGGCTATATAGATCTATAGCTACACTCCAAGGTCAGCAAGCCACTATTAATCTTCACCTTTCCTTGGCTGTTCTTTCACTCAGGAGCTGAAGCTTTAGATGCCTGTTGGCAGCACACAACAATACCCAGAATGCCTCAGGGCCTTGTCAGCCGGTCTTAATTTGTGGCTGTGGTCCTGTGGTTGAATTCAGTCTCTGCTGGCTGCTTGACCTGGCGGATTAGCAACATCTTTTTAGTCTCCACACAGGGCAGTGCCAAAGGGGTGATACGCCGCCTGCAATTACACAGCAGGAACTGCCTGCTTAGACACACATCCGTATGAATTCATGCATTAAAACTCGCATCCACACACACATTCACACACATCTAAAAGTGCATGGATGGAAAGAAGATGAATGAGCTGGCTAAGAAGGAGAAAAGAAAAGCAGGTGATGAGGAGCAAAGCTGCTTTGAAGATGACTTGAAGAAGCAAGACAGAGACTAAAGAGAAAGGGAAATTGTCTCAGTGTGTGTTTTGGGGTTTTGTACATACACAGTTAGCATTCATCTTCTGTTGTGCGTTGTGCTGCAGCATGTCTTCGCGTAAGCTCTGTAACAGAGCAGAGAATCAGAATGCCAGCTTCTCCCTGGCAAAGACAAGATGTTTCACACTTAAATCCAACCCAGGGGGTTATTCAGAGGGGTTGACTGCTTTGCTGCAACAGTGTTCAGTATTTTAGAAGAGAAGCTCTGTAGTGTTTTATTATGGCTGGTTGCCAATGGCCAAATGGTTTGCACATTTTAAAAGGTCCAAGAGTTCTGCTCGAGTTTAAAATTTGTTCTTATTGCTGTAATAAGGAACCTTTAAATCTCTTAGAAAACTATATAAATAGTTTCAATAGTCTGAAAATAAACTATAAAAGGATTTATAAGGGTAGAATGATAGTTTGTATGGTGAATCTCTGTCAAACAGTTTTGCATTCAGCAGCAACAGGTTTAAGTCAATAAGCAATAAGCTGATTACAAGCTTCACAAGTTTGAGCAGTGTGATGGACAGTTCAGTCCAATCTGCACCAAGCCTCAGGTATGGCCCATTTCTTTTACCAAGATCACTCGCTTTGCTTTGGGCTGATTATTCCTATTGTTGACTGCATGAAACCATGGCTGCTTTTTATGTTTTCACATTGGTTTTCAGCCTCTAAGACTCATTTATTCATTCACCCATTTTCCATACTGCTTCATCTTATTCCAAGTCACAGGTGGAGTCTATCCCAGCAATCGTTTGCAAGAGACGGGGTGCCACCTAGACAGGTCGCCAGTCCATCACAGGGCCAACACAGAGAGATGAATAACCAAAAAACAACCAGTCACACACACATTCACACCTAAGGACAAATTTGAATGATAAATTAATCTAACAGGCATGTATTTGGATGGTTGGAGGAAGCCGGAGTACCCGGAGAGAACCCACGCTAACACAGGGAGAACATGCAAACTCAGAAAGGCCCCTGCCTGAGCTGAGATTTGAACCAGCAGCCTTTTGAGGCTGCAACACTAACCACCACGCCACCATGCAGCCCACTTCTAGGACTTATTGTCCAAATGTGACCTTATTTGCTGATTAGTCAGAATAGTTTTGTGCATGTTATTAAGGTATTTACTGAGAAATACAGAGAAGAATGTAAACATGACTTTTGTAAAATGTTCGTATCTGTGTTATGGGTCCTTTCTTAGCAGATTTACATTGTATTCTGATCAAAAACTACCTAAAAACAATAAAAACATGTAGCCAAACATGTCACTCTGTTCAGACTGTGGCTCATCAAGATGAGTTTCAAATCAGATCAACAACTGATCAGACCAACGCTAATCCGAAGAGCAGGAAAATGTTAATGGGTTTACAATTATTATCGTCTTCCCTCTCTCTGATCGCCACAGGCTTATGATACATTGAAGCAACAGATCTGCATGTTTTGCAGAAGGTTTCAGATCAGACGGCTAAACCGTTTGATTAAACAGGATGAAGGCTGAGACAGTGAAGCAGAAATGTTTAGTTATCCTCTTAATAACACACTTACAAAGTTTTGGGTGGATAAAACCACAGAGTTTTGAAAACAGCCCCCAGACTTAAATATTTCTTGCAAAGCGGTAGAAACTGAAACTGGAGTCAGAATGATATTTTTGTGTCAGTTCCCATCTCACTCAAACTCTGTTTATCATAGAAAAAAAGCAGTGGTGGACCCCTGAGCCAGGTGTGTGGCTATGCATCTTTTCATTTTAATCTGGTCTGTTTAAGCAAAACCCCTTTTTGTGTAGAACATTTTTGACACTAGCTGTTAGCACACAACACTTCTGTTGTGTTTTTGGTCTTATGTGAATGCAGCACATACATGGGTATGTTGTCACAAATTTTCCCTGCCCACTAGAGGGCTGGCACACGCATTAAATGGTCCTATTTGCATTTTACCCTGCAAAAAGATAGTTGTTTTAGTCAAATATTGTTGAGCTTTTATCATGGAAACATTATGGTGAAACAGAGCCTTATATAGGGTTTCGTTTCATCTCTTTTATTATTGTGAATTAAGCTGACAACATAATGATGTACGGTATGTCAGATTTCTTTTTCCTGAATCAGATTCAAGAAATAGCTGTGACGATGTAACAAATGTTTTTTAGTACCAGTGACTGTAAGCACACATTTACTAGCAGCTTACATTTGCTTTACATATTGCTAGGCCTGGTCACAAGCAAACAAGATGAAATTATGTGCTTGTTTTATTTTGGTTTTTGTTAATTGAAGTCGTGACATTCATGGCTCTGTCTTGTCAGCGGGTATGTGGTAATGTGTGACACTCTGAAAACAGACAAACAACATTTGCATCTATAGACACAGAAACTGTGTTCCTCTGTAACAGTGGTGGATTGAGGTTTAGGCAAGCACAGAGAGATATACAGAAGGTTAAGCACAGATCAGACCTGGCACCACGCTGCTGCATCTTACAATGCACTCAAAGCCTTTAACGATGGGAATCAGAAAATTGGCAAACCTAACGTGGTGTCCTGCCATCTTCCTCGCTCCCTCCCTCTGTCTCACAACAGATGCTATGTTCTATGAAGACACTGTCAGCTGCACAAGAATGGCCCGAAATTTATCGACAATGACGGTGAACAAAAAAAAAAAAAGTTCCCAAAGTCAGCATCCCAAGTTAACAATGACAGCAAACCACCATGGAAGAGGAGGGTGCAAGTGTATGCACAGACCTCTCCAGGAATAGAGCCTATTGCTATGGAAACATGGTCCTACCCCTCCCCACTACTATTATTATAGCATACACGCACACACTTGTCAGCTGCAGGCCAGGGGCTGTCTGTCTGAGCCCAGATGGTGGCGAACTGCATAACTCACTTATCTGTCTCTGGCCTCTAAAGGAATGCTTAAAGGCCTCTCCAATTCCCAGTGGACGTCACCAAAAAGAGAAACAGAAAGAGGCACGCCATCTGCTCCCAGATATCAGCCCGTTTTCCTGTCCGTCCCACAAACTCTTCCTCCACATTCATATCTCCAAACTATCCCTCACAGAACTATTCTGTGATCTTTCATCCATTCCTAGAAAGTGATTGGAGACAGGCAGTGGTCAGAACCAAAGTCCAGTTCCTGTTTTGCTCCATTGCATATTAAAAAATCATCAGGGATTTACATAACAGCCCAGGAGGAGATGAGTGGTTCCCCAGATTGTTAAATAATGAGAAGTGGCAGAGCGATGAGTGTTTTTGTACACACTACCATGGAAAAAAAAAAACACACACAGTAACCCTGAGTCTTCACACTTCACATTATTCACACATTTCTTGCACGAAAAACATCTCAGTATAAAAATGTTCACTTCAAACAAGGACAACCTCAAAAAAATGAGACCTTGCATAGTTTGTTCAAAAATAACTCACAGTCCTGTGAAACTTTGAGTTGTTAAATATTTTCCCAGATCTTGCAGGTGTTGCAGTATAGTAAAAACTGTATTGTTGGGATTTGTAGGTTTTTCTCCTACTTTTTTTTTTTACTGGTTATGCACAAGGCTTATTTTGCTCACTTATGGCTGCTCTGATGGACTCCTCCTGTAAAGCAGGGGGTTGCTTTCCAGTCAGTACCAATTTGTCTGCTTTCATTCAGTTCTTTGTTTAAATTTCCTGTTTTTATAGCTTCTTATACTCTGTTTGAATCAAAGCAGTCCTGTGCCCTTTCACCTGGGAAGAAATAAGTTTCCAGCCATCAGTCAGTTCTGAGTTGCCCACGTGTCATCTCGCCACCCTGCAAAGCTGGTTTTATCTCCCTGGATCATCAAAGTTTCATGTTCTGTTTTTTATTTTATTTTATGGACCTTCCTTGCCAAGAAGGTTTATCTGGGAAAGTCACCTGTTGTCATTCATCCTGAGCGAATCATCTTCAGCCACAGCATTTTGCATGCTTTAGTGCTCTTTGTAAATAAATTCTTCACTGAGTAGTCATCTGTTCTTCAAAACCTCAACCCACTTTGATATTCTTACATTGAATCTAATGCATAAATTTATATGTACTAAAATGTAAACAATATTTAGTACTTAAATGCATACTAGTCCAATATTAGATGCTTCATTGTGAAAATTGTGCTTGCAGAGCATATTTGACCTTTCAAACCCTTTGATGGTAGCTTAAATGACTTTCCCCACCATATATATGCTGGAAATATGTTGCAGCTTACAATAACAGAATGACGGCTTGTTGTTGTCTTGTCTGCTTGCATGATTTGTGGTAATATTTGAATCTTTACTGGGTTGTAATCATTAAGTGTCCATACTGTAAAACATAAGGATTAAAGAAAACAATAGTCAATGTCAGAAAATAAATTTGGAGGAGTTTGGAGGAGTTATTGAAGACAACAGTGAGTTATACCTTTGGAAAGATACTACTGTATATATGCAGTGACTGAATACTCAGCACATCCCTTTCCGTCTTGCAGTATGCAGCCGTTCTGTTTAAAGGCCTGAAATGGGGCAAATTCTCTACCACCTACTAAGTTGAGTGTGGCTCAGGTGTGTGTGAGTGTTCACCACATGTGCTTACGTGTGTGGTCCTGTTCCTATAAGCATTATAATGATTTTTTTTAGTCTTGTGCCAGATTGTCTAGTTTGGAGTATTTTTGCACAGAGTTGTCAGGGTAAGAACTAACAATGCAACATACAGTACATACGTCCATGAAACCTGCTTGTACGTAATAGGATTGAGCAGAATCTGGTGCAGAAGGACTTTCATCACTGTGGGCTGGAAGTGATACAGTGGAAGTCCCAAACTGGTTGCGCTCATCCCGTCATTTACCCAGAATTCTGCAGCCTTTGTTTGTCCTCCCATCATTAACTGGCTCCTAAAATAAATCTAAATCCTTTACAGCAATCAGTACAAAACAGTTTGTTAAAAATGGGATCTTTATCAACATGTCCCTTAGCTTTAAATAAAACTGTGCATCTGCTGAATGTTTGCATAGCAGCTAAAGGTGCATTCTTACATTCGATAGTTTTGGGATTCAAGTTACTGCTGAAAATAGATGTTCCATTTCCATAAATAAATGCAAATGTCTCAGGTCATGACTTCAGTCTGTAACAAGTGTGGACAAGACTTCCATCATGCGGCCTAACTGCAACACCAGCTCTGAACAGCTTTCTGTCAGCCAGCGACAAAAACTGTGGACTAAATGGCACCAGCCAAATGGAGAGCCAATAAGGCGAGGGGCCCTTGTTGAAGTGAGCGTGTTGATAAGAGTGTGTGTGCATGTGCAGGAGGCCGTGCGTGTTGATGGAGTGTACCGAAGCAGACAGGACGTGGTGTGTGTGGATTTTGCAGAGTGAATGCTGATTGTGTATTTTCAAAAGACGGGGGGTGTCGCTCTGCGTGAGAGTGAATGTCCAAGTCCTCTGTGAGTGAGGCCATGTGCATGTTTATGTGTATGCATGTGTGTGTGTGTTTGTGTGTGTCATAACAAGGCAGAGTGGGTTAGAACTAGAAGTATGTCGGTTTTAGTATGCCCCCATGTGACAGCTGGTAGAAGTAAAGGTTTAGACCACAGGAAGATACGTTTTTTTGTTCTTTTTTACTTTAAATTGAATTTTTCTCAGAAAACAACAACAACAGAATGCATTAGTGCATTATTCTGGTTTTGTGCAGGGCTTTAAAGCAACTTATTTTGATCACTAGTTAATGTTGCTGACGAACAGATGAGATTTAAAAGTTACCAACCAACCAGAATCCAGAATTTTTACAAGGGGGATTTTTTTTCCAGATGCAAGTGAATGCATTTAATCAAATGTGCTTCTTTAAATTATTCTTTAATTTTATTAATAAACAGCAGCAAGTATAGTCTTCCCTTATCTTTTCCTTTACTAAAAAGGGAACAAAGTAACTTTTCCCCCTGACACATTAGATTTATGCAGAGTACACATTATTTAAATAAGAAACATTTTGGCTGTTTAACATTTAGGATTATCCATCCATCCATCCATTTTCTACTGCTTATTCCCTGAATGGGGTTGCGGGGGGCTGGAGCCAAACCCAGCTGACATCGGGCGAGCATTTAGGATTATTTGTACAGAAAATGATATATCAAAGGATAATATAACATATCTCATCATTGGGTTGTTGTCAACAATTATGGACACAGGAGATGAGGTAAATGGATGCATATTCACAGAGATGAGTTACGACAGAATGACGGTTTATTTAAAAGAATCCACAACTGCAGAGAAGATGACACCACTAATACACAAATGAAACCTATGAACTGATGGGATTAACTAATGACTAACACAAGGCCAATCTTCAGCAGACAGAGGAGCTGATGATGAAATGCAAGTGTGACAAATAATGACTAGGAGCAGGAAACAGGAAGTAAATCAAATGGCGTGCACAGGGGAGAACAACTCAATAAAATAAAATAGAAAATTATCCCAAACTCAATAATAATCGGAATAATTTTATTCGCCATCTTTGTACAAAAAAACAAGGAATTTGACTCTGGTGGCATGTTGTTCTCATTGTTCTTACATTTAAAAAAATGAGCAAAATGATAAAAAAGTTAAATAAATACAAAGTCAAAAAATAAAAATAGTAATATAAATACAAACAACATTGACAGAGTATTCACATATCATTCATATATTATTTACATGGCATTTGATTGTAATTACAACCTCTGCTGGACCTATTTCCTTACAGACTCTATATGTAGAGTCCACTTCGGGTCCTGAGAGATTGTGGTTCCCAGAAACCTGAAGGTGTCCGCTGCAGGCACTGCTTTGTTGAGGATGGTGAGAGGGGCAGATGATGGGGGATTTTGAAGTCCACTATCATTTCCACAGTCTTGGTTCTGGCTGCCCCTAGTGGACCAGCTGTTCCACTTCTTGGTCCACAGTGTGGACTCATCACTGTCCTGTTTCACAGAAGTTTCTCCAGAGGTGCAGTCATTAGTGTAGAGGGAGAAGAGAAGTGGGGAGAAGAAACAGCCTTGGGAGGAATCGGTGCTGATTGTCTGAGTTCAGGAAGTGATGCTCCCCAGCCTCACCTCCTGCGTCCTGGCCATCAAAAAACTGGTTATGCACATGGCCAAAAAACTGGTAATCCACTGGCAGGTAGAGATGAGTATTTAAGATGGCTGAGCTACTGATGAAGTATTTCAGGGATGACAGTGTTGAATGTGGAACTGAAGTCCACAAACTGAATCCTCACATACATCCATGCAGGATGTACAGCAAGCCCACATTATCAGCACCATCTGTCGACCTGTTTGTATGGTAGGCAAACTGCAACAGGTTCAACACTAATCTTACAAAGGATTTCATGACCACAGACATCAGAGCATCGGGCCTGTATTCATTTAATTGTGCTCCCAAAATGCAGGGCTGTTAGTGGTTCCCAGGGTTTCTAAAAGTAGAAGGTAGAGCCTTTAGTTACAAAGCCTCTGTTATATGGAATCAGCTTCCAGGTCACGTGAGGGAGGCAGACACAGACCTTACCGTGTCTGCATCTTCAGTAAATCCCATAGAGAGTCATTGCCCCTCCAGCCAGAATCTCCACAAAGTTGTCCAGGTTGTTGATAACTTTCCAATGGGGCTGTACTGTGGTGCAGCTGGTTAGCACTGTGGCCTCACAACAAGAAGGTTGCTGGTTCGAGCTTCGGCCTTAAATTGCCCACAGGAGTGTGTGTGTGTGTGTGCATGGTTGTCTGTCTATATTACATGGGATTGTCTTCAGTCCCCTCCATGACCCCGTTCAGGGAATAAGTGGTAGATAATGGATGGATGGATGGATGGATGGATGGATTTTCCAATGTTCCTTCCTGGTGTAAGGAGCCAGAGATGGACAGCAGACAACCTGATAAAAAAAAAAAAACACAAACAAAATGACAAAAGACAGATATCTACATAGACAGTAACAGAACCCAAGCTTACAGATCATGACAGCTGTCCATGTGATTTTGCAGTTTCAGTGCTTCACCTCAAAAGGATTTGCTGTAGATGCAGCAGTTCTTACAGTACAATCCAAAATAGTAATGATGATTTATGTTGTGCTTTCCTGCTGCACTCAAAATGTTTTACATTTAATATGTTATTACCTCAGTCCTCCTCATACTTAGTGGCAAGCTACATGTGTAGGAACACTAAGTCCATGTGACATCAATGGCCTCTCTGACCACCACTAAATATTCATACACATGCATATACAAGTGATGCATGGAGACAAACAGCACATCATTATTATTCCATTTTTCATGACATAGACATTTTCATAGAAATATCAGTTAGAGCAAACAAATGCTCCCCGCGACCCCGCTCTGGGATCAAGCGGTAGAAAACGGATGGATGGATGGATGGAAACAAATACTAGCACCCAAAGTCACTTTAGAAATACCAATAACAATTCAGAATGAAATAGATCCAGGGGTAGTTTAACATGGCCATATCCAGTCTATATGTAATTTTTTTTCAATTACAACATGGATAATACTGATTAGATCGTTTCAAATCAGGCCCAATGCCTTTACTGCGTTGTCCTAAAGCAAATCCACATATTCTGTTTTACAAAGTGACCTCCATCTGAACTTTACATTTCATTTGACTTTTATGTTGCTGAAATTAAACACAGCCTCAAGCACGGAAGAGCATAAATGTTCTGATGGAAATATGATCAACCCAAGCCTGCTAAGATCTGACAGAGCGTTATGTTTTGTTGTTATGTGCTGGAAATGGAAGTTATCCAGCATTAACCTGAGGAAGCTGAGTCTTCTCCTTCAGTAATTGTTTATTCAGCGTTATCTCTGGTAAGGAGTGGAATACATTATTTAAAAGGTATCATTAATTTAAGTAGTGCAGTCTGGAAGAATAGTCTCCACAGTTATAATTAAACTTGAGATTTTGTTGTTGTTCATTGTTCCTTTGGCATGTATTACATCAGCAATGCTGCTCAACAATGCCCCCAGATTTTCAGGTGGTGCAACTCTCTTTGCTTCATCAGGGTACATAACTGCAATAGCTCCAAAAACTCATCATTATGTGCAAAAAAATGATGAAGAAGATGAATGAAATGCTCTGTATCCACCTCTTGCATAGAGCATGAATGAACCTTAGAGGGTATGCTTTCTCTCTGTCACTCACAAAAAAAGCTTAAAGTGATCCTGCCAGCAACCACTTATGTATCCAGGTTGAATTTGCTATTCTGGAAAACACACCCTGTCTGTGACACAAGATTTAAAAAAAAAAAAAACAGCAGAGTAAGTTTTCTCCAGCAGCTGCATGTGTCAAACTTCTTGTACAACTAAGAGGGATGGCTGTGCCCAGCTGTAGCTTCTGCACTGGCTGTCCAGATGGCTGCCTTGTATTGTGTCACAGAAAGTTGATGAGACCCATGCATTAAGTCCATACATTACTGGCACTCATGGACTGGAAAGTAGCAGCTCTGATTATTTTATTACTATTTTTCCAGCCAACATAAACAATCACAGTGAGTTATGCTAAATAAGACAATAAGCATGTTAGAATATTCAGAATTACTTTATTTATTACTGAATACGAAAAGAGATGGAAGTTTGTACCCTATAAGCGATTTTCTTCCCATGGCAAAAACGTGAAATTGTTCCAATTTCAATGAAACAAATGAATTGATAGGGGATAAAGAACAGCTGGAGCAGAACTTTTAAAGGCAACAAGAGAAAAGTGGTTAATGGTAAGCCTAAAGCTAAACTGCAGTGAGTTGGCGTCTCTTCACTTTAATTATTTTAAAATATCTTTATGGTTTACAGAACAAAATATGCTTCGTTTTTAGTGCATGTAAGATTTTGGCTTCTCGTTGGTGTTTTTACTTTACTTTGTTGACTTTGGAAGCTTTTAAAATGGTTTAATGTTGCACCTGTAAATGATCAAACCAGAAAGTACCAAAGCTCCACATGAGAGTCCGTTAGCCATAGTAACCATCTCGCCCTGTATTTTCCTCAGGGAGGAACAAATAATGTCCTTTCAATGTGGATCAGAAGGTTTCACTCATGAGTAGCTGAGAGGCTTCTAAGTCTCACTAACAGTCTCAATCCCTGCTTCTGCTGCGTCCAAGAGGATTTTCACTCCTTTCATTAGATTCTTTAGAAGCAGAGTGTTAGGATTTTAAAGCCACCCAACACTATCAGCTTTAAGAGACAGGGGGGGTTGCAGGCAAAGTAAGCAAACAAACTCACTTGGATTAGGATTTTATGTGTTTATCTTTTGTCATGAAAACAGAAGCCTGTTTTGTTTTGCTCTCTTGTTTATCAGATGGTAATAATGAGCTGATGTCTGAATAGTTCACTAAGGAGGCCTTGTGATCAGAGGAGCTCTTATCGTTGACAGAAAACTTCAAACTGAACAACAATAAACACTGAACTTCATAGACAGCCCTTTTTTTCCCGCCTAACCCAAGTGGTCTTTATATTGGAAATGTAGTTCGGTTTTAGAGACCATGTTGCGAAACCATTATCGTTGAGAATTATGCTAAGATCTTTTATCTCCTTTGCAAGACTCCTACTTGCTCTTTGCGTACATTGATGGAAAAAAAAATCCAATAAGGCCTTTCATCTGCCCTCAGCGTCACATCTGGGCTGGTCTCTGACATCAGTAAGGAGGCCTCTGTCAGATGTGGGTCCCAATTAGCAAACATGGCTGCTTCCTTGCCTCCTGTCTCTCCTTCAGACAGACATGAAAAGACCAGGGAGCTGCCGGGTAGCTGCGCCGGAGTGTTAAAAACACAACTAATTGTGCTTGGCTGATCTTTATGAAGTCGACGCCCACCGCTTCCACTCCAAAGTCTCACAGAGGCGACAACTACACACTATAAACACTGCCCCAGCTGTATTTGTGGTCACTGCTATCAAAGCCACAAATGAGAATGAAGGCTTAGTACTGCATGTGTGTGTGTGTGTGTGTGTGTGTGTGTGTGGAAGTAATGTATGGCTTCTCTTGTAATTCGTCATAAGTGCAAGCACTTGATAACCGCACATGACGCTAACATGCTACCCTCTGACGCATTGAAACAGTGTGTGTTTGTGTAAGAGTACATGTTTCCTACCGATAGTGGAAGTGTAACAGCTCCTGCTTATGCCTGGGTCAGGTTTCAGATGCAGGAAGAGCAAACTTTGCTTGCAAGGACCTTCATATTAATCCAAACTGTCATTTCGGACAATCCCAATCTCCTTGTCATTGATGCATGTCGGGATCATTTAGCATCACATCATAACACATCCTCTGCTGGGGAGCATTACTTTAACCTGCAAGCTTAATCTTTGAAAATAAATATTTTAACCATATCTATATATTGTTACCACCAGTATTGCTAGTTTCTAAAGCTTAAGTAATATTAAAGATGAAACTCAAAGGACTGGAAATGGTACAAGACACTCCATTTTCCAAGGTAAAACAATAGAGACATGCACAGTGCATTTCATACTGGACTCTAACCAAAATCAGTCAAATTAAACATAATCACCCCTCGTACCTCTCTAGACAGACCTTGGTTACTTGTGAAAAGAATGCCATCTTACTGGATAAACATTCACATATTGCTCTGGCAGTGGTGTTACTTAACCAACACCAAAGTTGTATTGTTCATAAAGAACCCTGTGAAGTAATTTTATCGCTTACACCTAAATGTTCTTTGCTTAAACTCTAATTGTCGGAGAATAAAACTGCTGTGTTTTATTAAAGTACTGAAGATAGCAGTTTCACTTTGGCGCAGAGTTTAAGGAAACCATCCCTTCAACCCATAAAGTTGGGCTGATTTTGGACTGATAAGGCATGCTCCTCCTCATAAATAGCAGCATTAGAAACATTAAGATGATATGAATCTGTGGCTTCTATAAGGGTTTCATTTTGCCAGTTGGGCTGCCTATTCAAGCAAACAGCAGTGCAATCCTTTATAGCTGTGCATAAGCGTGTCTGCATTACTGCAATCAGTCTGCTGAAATGCTTTGAAGGGAGGAGAGAGAGAGAGAGAGAGAGAGAGAGAGAGAGAGAGAGAGAGAGAGAGAGAGAGAGAGGGGGAAGGAATTAAGGCTAGGTAAATAAATGTATTAAACTACATAAAAGAGAAGACAAAAGGAATAGGAAGACATGGTGAATATACATTTTCAATGTTTGACTAGCAGAGTTTTGGGAAAAATGTTTGCAAGGCATATATAACTTTATTTATTTTAATTTTTTTAGTTAATTTAGTTCTACATCATTTGATCATGGCTGTGTTTGCCAAGCAAACTGCTTACAAACGTTTATGTCACTGTGGCATTATATTTATTGGATTTGGAAATGCAGATTGTAGCTTATTAGCGCTGTAGCGTAGACTCAGCTGGTATCATAGATGGTAGGTGTGATCTAGCCTCAGCACACAGAAGTAAATGAAGATACGGACGTCTTATGCTTATCCCAGCTACGCTGCTAAATGACAATGATTGGGACAGTTTTCTTTTTAAAATGAAGAAATGAAAAAAGTGGGCTTTGTTGGGAGGATGCAAGCACAATTTTTTAGCTATGGTTGTTGGACTATTATTTTACAGTGTATTGCTAGTTGTTGCAATGCAATTCAGTAAGTTTTAACATTTACTTTAAATTTTTTTAGTTAGTGAATTCAAGTAGCCTTCACATCTGTCCATGATCCTTTTTATTGCACTTTTCCCCACTGTTCCTTCCCCTTATTGTTCCTTTCTCTCTTTTCCCTCTTCCTGTTTCCTAATCATTATTTTCCTGTCACTACCACTTTGCTGCCATCTTGTCTTGTAATTATCTTTGTTTTCCACATTTATTTCAATTATTCGTCACAGTTCTTGTACTTTGCTCCATCTCAAACAATATGTGGTGCAACTCTTCTATTTTTCCATCTTCTATTATGAGAAACAAAAGAGATTTTTGGTTGAAAGCCAGAGCAAACACTGATCTCCAGCAGTCCTCCTCCTCTTCCACTGGCAGCTGTCTATAACCAAACACAGCATGGAGACATGCACACATGTACACACTGAGGTGTCCACTGTAGCTGTTTGCTTGGTTGACATGCTCTGCAGTTGTCTAATTGCAGTAAACTTTATGGTACACTATAGCCTGCAGCTGTGGATCTCTCCAAAGCTTATTTGCAGCCGAGCAGAAACAGCAACAAACATTGGACAGGCAGAAAATAAACATACATTTTGTCTTTAGCGCTGGCTCTCCAGGTTTTTCCCCTGCATTTTCACTGAACTATCAAATGTCTTCCAGCTCCACAGAGAAAGTACGTTTAAAAGCATAATTTGAAGAACGAACCGTCTTTACAGAAAAATACCACATTTAAAAAAATGCAGTGATACATTAAATAAATCTGTAATATATATACTTGTCTGAACTAATGTGACAAAATCATTTTCAAGTATCTTTACTGACCTATTTCATTAATATTTTAAAATATGAACGTGTTTAAAGTACAAACACAAATATTACCACCCTTGAAACTCTGTTAAAAGGTGAGATCAGCCAAGCAGACTTTACCTGACGTGTAAGGGTGTCAAGATTGGGTATAAAAAAAGCTTTAATCTTTTTAAGCAAGGATGAGTCAAGGCTTAGCATTTTATGCCATTATACACTGAACTTGATCAGAAAATCATCATTTAGTCATTTTCAATGTAAGAATGCAAGAAACTATGGTCTTTGACTGCAAAACATGTCTTTTGTTGTCTTTCTGAATCTGAATGTTCACTGCCAAAGATGATAAAAAAAAACGCCACTGGCATAAATCAAAAGAAGTTTTTTGTGCTTTTGCTGTTTCTGTTTAAGGAAAGTTGATTTGGCTGGGTGTCCACATCAAAATGTCCCCCGAAGCCCTGAAAGCACCCTGAAGCACACACCTGTCCAAATTGGTCCTCCAAATTTGCAGTCAAGGACTTCAACACTATGCAAATCTAAAAGATGCTCCAGCAGCATGGGGTGCAAAAGCTGGCAGCCGATGACTTCACATATGAGGTGAAGAATATAAAATGATTCAGGAAGTCTGAGGTGGATTTTTTGTGCATAAATGACAAGTAAGAAGGTCACTATCAGACACAACTTTTGATGTTAAGGGGGAATTACAGATAAATCTATAATTTTACTGATGAAAGTTAGCAAAATTAGCTCAGATGTATCCTAGAAAGCTGAAGATGTATGTATCACAGTGTGGACTTCAGTAGCTTCTCTGTTCAGAGCCATTTAAAATGGAAAATGTTTGGCACATTATGAGAAGCGAACTGTCCAGGATGTACCCCGCCTCTCTCCCGTTGATTGCTGGGATAAGCTCTGGCTACTCGCGACCCTGAAATGGATGAAGCAGTATAGAAAATGGATGGATGGATGGCATTATGAGAACCAGAAATTAAGCAAAAATTAGCCCAGATTATCTATAAAAGCACCCTATCAAATCCCAATTGATTAAAAAAATTTATTTAAAAAGAAGGGTGATGTAATAGACTTATAAACATCCATCTACTTTAACTTTGATTGGCTGCTAGCATAAATTTTTTCTAATTTCTTATACTTTATATCTACAATTAAACATCTCACAAAAGACATAGAAGATCATTTCCTTTAGAAAATATCCCAGCCAGTATTTGGCTCACACAAACTTATGCTTTCTGCTTTTCACTGCAGTTACTTTGCAAAGTAAGACCAGATATACTATTAGGGATGCTTTTAGGCTCCAGAAAAAGACAAACAGTTGGCCACTTTGTAACTCTTCAAGTTTGTGTAACTGAACTAAGGCTGCCTTCATGTGCTATAGGGATTATAAAAAATACCACTTGCCGAGGTCAAAATAAAGGCTCCAGACTTTGTGTGCAGTGGATGCATAAATGCCAAATACATTATTTTTAGTGACTAAACATTCAAAGGTACTCTGTCGGCATTTTACAAATGGAGATTCATGTCGGTTTTAGGGGCAGACAAATGTTAGTCATAAGCGCTGTGCCATGGAGGATGAGAAACTGTATGAAGAAATGGAGGTGCCAAGATAGCGCCTTCAAACACTTCATTGCAACTCTCATCAAGACTCATTAAGACGGTTTGCATCATCATCAGGGGTGTACGCATTTTGCACCAGAAAGAGCTCTTAAACATACATATATGATTAACTTAATAGCTGTAAGATTAACATTTCATGTTTCCGTCAAAGAAAAAACTGAAAACTACAACAGACTCGATGCAATCACTCAGTCACATCAAAGGTTAATTATGCAGCTTTTAAGTTATGCGTGTTGAGTTTCTCAGTCAACACACACCGTGCGACTAACTGCGTAATCATGTACCACAACATTTCTGTTCAGCCTTTACAGGGCGGGGTTCCAGAGGACTTGATAGTGGATAACTGGTGCTGACAAACACCAGCCTTGTTTCACTGTTTGTGTAGTTATCACACTCTTGTTTTAGGTAAAAAGTGGAACCTCAGTTTGCTGTTCTATCGATTTAAAGAGGTAGAATCTGGTTGTTGATATTTCATTTTGCTGCAATGTGACTGGAGCAGGAAGTAAAGCAGAAACTACTTTGCCGATATCTGGCAAAACTGGAGTTTCATCATGAAGTTTGTTCACAGAGCCTATAGAATGAGAACCAGCCTCATCCAGCCTAAACAAAGAGCAGGAAACTGTAATGTGGCTGAATGGAGCAATGATAGCAAAGTCATTAAGTTCCCTATTTATGAACCCACAGTCATAATCTCACTTCCTCAAAGAGGACTATTTTAATCTTTTTACATCTTAGATTTCTTCTCTCCCAGTTTGTTGTTTCCTCTTTGCTTATACTTTCCATGCTACTTGTTTTTAAGTGCTGATGACTTTGTTCTAACTCTTTCATTTTGTCCACACTTTAAAATACAGAAAGCTCCTCACATTTTGGGAAATGCAACCTGTCTAATAAAGAGGAAAGTTGACATTTGCTCGGCCTAAGGATGAAATGTCAAGGTAAATCTGCTTCACAACAACAAACTCCACAGCATCACAAGGATTCACTGACTTTGTTCAGCACTTTTATCCAGAAGAGTTGCTTCTTACAAATTCAGAAACAAGGTGGCAATCACATAAACATGTGCTTTTCAGAGTATGTCGCAACATTTACAGAAAAAGGAACTGCAACAAATACAGTTTTTTTTGTTGTTTTGCTACGATGAAAAATGAAAGAAAAAGAGATCAAGAAGAATTTTGCACTAAAAAAGTAACTATTCTCAGCAAGAGTTACAGTTACCTTAGTTATTTAATTTTTCTAATCACTGAACCACATCAGACTGACGGTCAGACCGCAGCCCAAACAGCTAAGACAATATTAGTATTTCCATATAGATCAATGAGCTAGAAAACCCTGACTCCTGAAGCCTGTAATGTACTCTCCTATAGTGAGATCTCCTTTTGTTCTCACGCACGTAGCTGAAGAGAGTTCTTTACACATCGGGCTGGCAGAACTTTTTCCTAGTGGGGCTCTGAAGTATTGTATGACGATGTGGGCGGATGGTTGTTTTACTGATGTGAGGTAAAACCATAGAATGGATATTTTTTAATAAAACAGCTGATCAAGGTGGTGAAAAAGTACGGAAATGTTTACAACACGAGGCATTTAAAGACATGGACACAGTCGCCCGACATGCCACAAACGAATGATCTAGTTAAATATGAAATAAGCCTGTCAGTCGTTCATTGCACATAAAAACATAGACATCCCACATTCTTGCTGCCTCAAGAACAAGAACAAACATCTTGGTTCTCATGGAGTATGTAACAAGCTTAAGTCCAGAAGAAATGTGAAGTATTTCTCTTAAAGGGCACTGTTATCACGTTCCCTCCTTTTTAAACATCAGTCCACACATGGATGGTTTGCATGTGTGGCACACACATCTCCTAGATAAACCTTCAACTGTTTCCACACACACACACAAACACACATGTGCTGACAGCTCGTTAATTACAGGTAATAAAGGTTGTGTAAACACATCTGTTGATGCTTGGTTACCCGACAGTAAAAGGCCTTCTCACCCTAGCTGTAAAACTACAAGCCATCACGCAGAGCATAGACTGCCCATTATGTTAGCACCCAGGCTCTGAGCACCAACCCTCACTAACAACTCACTGGCTATTTGCTTTCAGTTTTGTCCATAGACTGTGTATAAAAGATTGCCGAAGCCTCCCAGAAGGTTTCTGAAGAGCAAACGTGAAGCTTGTAAGGTGGCTCCTACCGTTGCCATCTTGGCAGTGTCAAATGTGCCGTCACTCACAGAAAAAATCAAAATGGGCAAAGAGTTGGAGCTAAGAGGGTATATGTGTGCTCAGAGCTAACTGAGCTAACGTGGATCTGATGGGAGCTAACCGGCTAACTGGGGAAGGCTAAGGTGGGCTAAAGTCAGCTGAAAACCACGTTTGTGCTATGCTCTGCCTTTTTGCCGCAGATATTGGATACCTGCCAATCAAAAGGACTCGCCTTAGCATTATTAAAGTTTTATTGGTCCAAAAAGAAAGCAACAAATGCTTTTGCTGAGGGGGGAGAAGGCGTGGAGGGAAAGGATGGATGTGGAAAGGTGGAGGGATGTGGAGATTTATATGGAGCGGATAGGGTGAGTGTATGCGGGGGGGTGCGGATATGTAGTAAGGGGTGGGGAGAGTGATTATGATGGGGTGTGTATGGGGCGAGGGGCGATGGGGGTGCGTGGGGATAGTTTGGGTATGTGTATGGTGTGTAGTGTGTGTGCGGGGAGAGGTGGGTTTGTGTGGATGATTAGGTGTGTGGGCGTGTGTGTGGGGTTGATCCCTGTGGTTGAGGGTTAGCCTTGGCATGGTCGTCTGTCTGTGGGCACTTCTCACCCCGTGCATTCGGCATGATAACATGGTGGCTGAGCTGTCCTTTGGGTTTATCCACTTGGGTTGAACATGTTTTGCGTGTTCATCCATGGCGTATGTGACATTTGTGGATCTTTGACCCCCTGTGGGGCCCCGAGAGATGTTTATTTTGTTTTCTGTGCAGGTGTGGTGCAGGTGGAGTAGCGTTTGGTTGGGTTGCGGTGTTTCCTTTGTGGTGTCTCTCTTTCTTCTCTTTGTGTTTCTCTTTTTTTTTCTCTTTGCTCTCTTTCTGTCTTCTCTTCTTTTCCGGTCAGGCCAGCAAGATGTGTGAATCATGTGGAACAAATATTAATCCAAAATAAACAATAAATAAAGAATTCTGATTATCAAGAGGATCTCTGTATATAGATATATACATGAAGATCCCCTAGGCAAAGCAAATTTGCCCAGCACAATAGAGCAGCCAGACCATCATTCTGCCTGCTTCAATGCCGGACAAGACACTTTAAAAAAAATAAAAATAATAAAAATAAAAAATAGGCAACAAATGAAAATTTTGTGCTCATTTGAAAATGTCTCATTTTTACAGACTAGAAGAAAAATTCAAGTGGAATCAGATTATGCTTTGCAATAACCGTCACCCACTGATATCACCCACATAAAACAGAGCAGATGGCACAAGGTCAATCACAAGTATGATAGACATGGTCATGCAAGTGAGATGAAACCAATACGAGTGAATAAGGATAATCAATTACAGAGATTAAGTGAGATTTTATTAAAAGAACAGGACACCACCATAGACTGAGGCAGAAATATTTTAATTTAAAATGTTCTAACCTTTGACGCATTTCTTTCTAAATAAAAAAAAAAACCCAAAACATTGTCATCTTTAAAATTGTTTGTCTACTTTTTTTTCATACAAACTGCAACACTTTTGCTTTGCTTGTCGTTTATTTATTTTTTACATGAAAAGAACACGAATGAGCAGTAGTAAAATATAAATACATAGCAGCTCGTTAGCAAAATGTTATCTGCTACATCACTGCATTCAGGGATCACACATCTACCCACACCTGTGTGATTACTATTTGACATATTGTTCTTTGTAATGGCTCACGTAACAGCAATAATTTGAACCATTTAAACAAGGTGGGAACCTTTTGAATAAAAAGGTGGTTTTACAAGCTAATGATACTTTTTATTAGCAATGTTGTTAATCCTTTAATACAATTATTTAGTTTTAAAAAATAGAAAGAACCAGCTATTTTTTAATGTCCTAATAAAAACCTTAGAACTGGAAGAGGGCATGTCTATGTTTTTTGTAGCTAAAATCTCATTGCTGCAAAGTAAAATGTCACTGAATGCCTAGTTAGCAGTATTGTGAAGTGTCTTTGTTTAATCTAACATCTTTTAGGACAATATATCAGCACTTTGAAGGAACTTTCTGCAAGTTTTTTGTAAATGTGCACTACTACGCAGGAGGAACGAGGGACCTCATCCTCCTACTCTATACAAACACATTCATCTCATAACTCTTCCAGGTGCTCTCTGTAGGGACTATGAATTAAAAATGATATTATAAAAGGCCAATTCACCACATATGGGTTTAATAAAAGTCCAGGCATAGACGATCAATAAGAACCATAAATGACAAAGTGTGCTTTCAAATATGAGTTTGTTTTGCCATCACGTGAGAATATTTCAGTCCTTTGGATAATTTCTATTTGCTGGGAGAGGCACCAGCAACCCATGACCCTGAACTGGATGAAGCAGTAAGGAACATGGATGGATGGGTATAATTTCCCCAAATGTTTTAAAACTTGTTCTGTTGTCAGTCAGTGCAAATGATGGAAGGATCTGTGATACAAAGCAGAGCCTGAAAGGAAAAGTAAGCAGGGAGATGTGTCCCGGCTTGTTTACCTGCAGCCTCTCTGACCTATTTATGTCAAATTCCTGCAAAGCTGTAAAAGGGGGCTGGGCGAACTTAAAACTGTGCGCTGTGGGTTGCGTGTGTGTTAACAGCATGTGAATGTTTGGCAGTGCAGATAGAAGTTTGGAGAGACAGGTGAAAGTGAATCTGCCATTGTGATCATGCAGAGAGAAAGCATGAGTCAGAGAAGATGAAAACACATGTTAACGTTTATTGTGCATTACTGAGGCTATAAACGGGATGTCTTTGCATCTTCACTCTGTTTCTTCATATTATAGATCTGGATTTTTTTTCCAATTTTTGGGGTAAAACTTTAATAAATGTAACGTATACCTGTAAATATGTTAAAGGCTGAAACTGGAAGACTAGACCAGCCTCTGCTTGGAGTTTTATCAACGTAATGCTTTGATTGGTAACAGATTTTAGCAGCCTTACTTCTTGCCAAGATGTCATTCAATACATCATCTGCTTTCAATAGGCAAATAAATCTATGTACCCTTTTGCCTTTTTACATTTCTACAGAGGCTGCCCAGCTGGATGCTGCTGGCCAGTTCCTTGAAACACCTGTTTTATTAAATGCTTTTACTTCTTGTTGCAGGGGCTGGACAGTAAATGGAAGTAGCTCTCATTGCTTTGTCTGCATTAAAGAGATGAGCAAGTCAACAGTTATCAACAGTTTTATTTCTTTTTCTCCTTAGCAGATCATGTGCTCTCACTCAAAGTAGGCAAGCTAAAATTCCTGTAGAATTTATAAGGGAAAATCAGAAGTACTCTGAATATTACACTTGCTGTTTTAAGTACTCTGGCTCATTGACAGAAGTTTGCAAAAGGAAATGAAAAATCTGCAGAAGTGTAGAAATTAAATCACGCAGTCTATTGATTATAAAACATATTCACCTCTCATCCTCTCTGCAGTGCTGGTTATGCTGCACGGCCTTTATAAGTTAGTTCAAACCTGTGCAACGTGTAGCTGCGAATGTTATGTTTCTTTATGTTATCATAGCATTTCATTTCAGATTATACAACTAGAACTTAACTTGCCTCCAACGTTAAAAGACCAGTGTTCACACAACCAATGTTCCTTCTCTGTTTTGTACTGAATGTCATTGTGATGCACACTAGATGTTAGATCGCACTTTGTGAGTAGATTCCCTTAGTTTAAGTCTGTTAAAGTTAAAGTTAAAGTCTGCACTTATTCCATGTAAGCTTACACCCATCTGGAACAACCCTGACATCCTGCAAACAAGAAGATGTTAAACTTTCCTCAATGGAAAAATAAAGGAATAAAACAGTTAGAGCATGTTAAAATGTATATATGTATATACATATATACATGAAGATCTTCTTGACAAAGCAAATTTGCTCAGTATAGCAGCCAGACCATCATTCTGCCTGCTGTGATGCTGGACAAGACACATTTATAAAAAAAAAAAAAAGTCTGTTAAAGTATTGGATGGGATAAGATTGTCCAACCTTCCACATGAAAATAACTAGAGCTGAATTTGGGTGATGCTCATTACCTGTTGCTTTACTTCAGTTCACATCACTTGCTCACTTTAGTCTGAGCTTGGCAGTACGCTTCTTTGCATCATAAATATAATCTTTCGGTTTCTTATTTACTTTAGCATCAGTCAGATTAAATGTTGCCATTTCTTGTAATTCTCTTGCTTCTGGCCATGTTTCTTGACGTTCTTCCTGAGCTGGGTCAGGCCTGAAACATCTCCAGCTGACACCAGCTCTGGTTGCGTTAGCGTTCCCTGTTCAGGCTGTTTCTCAGGATTGCACCGCAGGCTAGTGTTGTGCCAGTCGGGAAAAGAATGAGCATCTTCACACACACATATACAATCAATTAGTTGGAAGGATGATTGATTGGGTACATTTATTTATTTCAGTACTATTTTTTAATAGAAAAACTTATTAAAATCTCTTTTATTTTGCCTCTGGGACAATTAAAGTAACTTTTATTTAAACTGAGCTAACCTGCTAAGGAAATAATGAATTATTCTGAAATTATTTTTCTCCTGTAGTTATCCAAGTAGAACTAACTTTGTTCAGGTTGCAATTTCAGATATTCAGACTGAAAAGCAGCAGGACTGCTTTATTTATATTATTTATATTATTTTAAAGCTGTAGCTCAGGTGAAAGAGAAGTTGTCTTTCAACTGGAAGGTTGGGAGTTCAATTCCAGGCTTCTCCTGACTACATGCTGAGGTGTCCTTGGGCAAGACACTGAAACCCAACTAGCCCCCGGATGTGCCTATTGGGGTGTGAGTGTGTGTGTGAATGTGACTATGTAGTGTAAAGCGCTTTGAGCGGTCAATAAGACAGGAAAGCGCTATATAAGTATGAGTCCATTTAAAATGTTAAAACAGACTTTACCATTTTGATTTGATGGAACTAAAGACATCCAAGCTGTTCAGCTTGGCGTTCCAGTTGGGAAGTTTCCTGAAAGAAGTAATTTAGGACTGCTACATGACATGTATGTAAGGGATAATGCCTGAGCAGGTGGCATTAGACAACGCGGGGGCGAGAACCATCCAACGCGAAGTTGATGCACATCGACACATCGTCCCAGCATCTTCTGGCTTAAGCTGCTATATGTGCTATACATTCACACTAAAACAACAGCATTAAAACACATACATACACACATACACACACATTTATATATTGTTAAGAAGATCCAGTTTGGTGGCCTTAGCGCTGGGTTTTCCTGCTTTTTGCAGATAATGTGAGAGCTCAGTCCATAGGCAAAGCTTTTGATTTCCTGGTGTATCGGCACTCGGGTCACTTCGGCAGTGACCAAAAGAACAAGGCATGTCCAAGCATGTCCCACTGAGAAGACACCCAGGGGAAGACCCAGGACTCTCTGGAGGAAATACATTTTTCAGCTGGTTTTTCTGTTCATACACAACAAAAAACTTTATTTAGAAACAAAAAAAGATTTAATTTGGAAAACATGTCTAAAAATGACACTTTGAACATTCAAGGCATCAGCTCTTTGGTGGGGATAACAGCTGTACTTAGCTGTTTCTTCACGACTTGGCTGCATCCAAGTTTAGATGCTCATCTTCCTAAAAATAAAAGTCATGGCTAATTACTTGGGAGAACATTTTTGGCTTTCAACGTTTTTTGGACAAGTTTCATCCGAAACTCCAGCACATACGCACCTCAAACATGCACTTATTTACTTGTACTGGGTGCCGACACATGGTGAAGACCACCCAAGAAGCAGCCAGTTTGGAAATAATGAAAATTCCGCTGCGGCCTTGTGCTGCACAGCAGGCCGAGGCAGTGCTGTGTCTGCATAGGAGGGAGGATTGCGTTCCACCTAGCAGAAGTGGTTGCAGTGTAAAGCCAGAGGGCAATAATGCTAAACAGCCACAGTTTATCCATGTGTGAAATAACCTCTGTGAGGTCTCTGTTATCTTTTGACCTGCGGAAGCCTTCAAAACACACATGCACCAAGGTAAAGTTGGTAAAGATATCAAATTCCAATGATCCTCCATAAAATTAAATGACTGTTTACAAAAACAAACAATATTTATTCCCCAAGTATCACTGAGATATTCTAGTGTGGGTGTTATCTTTAGCTGAAAAGTTTTGGTGAATGGAAATAAGTTAAAGTTTTTGCAACTCTCAAAACAAACTGAGATTATTTTTCTTCTTCGTTTTGCTGCTTGGAGAGTCATGTCAAAGCTTTTAAGTCCCACCATAGAAGGTCAAATTATTTCACACAAAATAATAATAATAGTAAAATGAAAATATTACATTTAGAAGTGTTTAGTTCCCCCCTAGGCTTCACGGTGGCGCAGCTGGTTAGCACTGTGGCCTCACAGCAAGAAGGTTGCTGGTTCGATCCCTGGTGTGAGCGGGGCTCCA
>JBAMHV010000010.1:12910324-12922172 GCA_037177535.1 Pseudomugil gertrudae
ATATATATATATATACTGATAGCAAAAAAATATATTTCTTAGGAAAAGAAGTTTTCTGTCATAGAATATATAAAAATCTATTTGACATATAAAAGAATATATTTTTAAGAAAATCTTTAAAACATTATTTACAGTTAAATATTTATTTTCTTTGCTGTCAGACTGAAAACTTTTACTTTAAATACATTTTCTCTCTCTCCACAATTTTTATTTTATCTCAAAACCTAAGTTTTTACTTTCGTCTCAAGTTTTTGCTATCAAAGTGAAAACTGTGCTACCCTTTTTTACATAACAATTGCCTCTCAATGATGGCAGCCTCCTTTCTCACCTTATAAAAAAGACATATATCATACTGCTAGTGGCCGTTCTCAGCCAAACTGACAGCTGGATGGTGATCATTTCTGCATGGTTGTTCTACATGTCACTCAGCTTCAGCCTTCAGTCTTATGATGTTCTCGCCACAAAACCGAAATAACATGTAAATACCGACCCCAGCAGCTTTGATCACAGCAGCAGCTTCTGAACGGGCGGCATTAATCTACCTACTCTCTGTCACCTTGGCTGAAGCTGCTGTATGAAAGAGGGTTTTTCTGAATTCTCTGCATTCAAACCAAGCCTTCTTTTGAAGAAGTTCTCACAAATTTAGTAAAATTAGGCTACTTGTAGCTTTAGATAGCCCTAACTGCTCCACATGGCCTGTACTTAACTGTAGCATCTGAATCGTGCCTCACTTTTCTTTTTTATAAGGTGAGAAAGGAGGCTGGCATCATTGAGAGGCAATTGTTATTTCAAAAAAGGGAAAAGGGCAGCACTGGTTTAAAACATTAAACACTTGTTTTAAAATCAACTGGCTCTATTGTCTGTGCACAACTGATCATAGGACACCACTAAAGAACTCCACCAGAGAACTTAAACCGTACAGAAACATTGAATATATTCTGAATTTGCAGAATAAAAACCATGAACAATAAATAGACGTGGCTAACATATTACTGATATATATGAATAAAAGTGACAAGTGCACCATTGTGAACCCTATATCAAGGATGGCTATCTGGCTTTACCTCAGCGTTAGTTTAAATAATTAGTTAATTGATTGCAGAGTATATGCATAACTGTATGTTTTATCATTAAATACAGATATGTATTCATACAGTATGCATACAGTCATAACTTTCTGTGCTCATCTTTAATGTGCATTCACATAGTTTTTTTGCACAGAATGAAGGATATTCTTTGCTTTGGCTGCATCTTTGCATGATCAGTTTGGACAATTTGCCATAAACATGCTGGCGTTATTATCAATATGATAAATTATTGGTGCGTAACATCAGAGAAAAATGAACACTTAAAAAATACTTGCACAATTTTTAGGCAATTTGTCCTTTTATACAATACGGCTGTTATAATCTTCATGCGTTATCCTGAAGTGCAACAGTGGCTTTGCCACGAAGGTCATGACATATTAGAAACTTTCAGGAAGCACTTTTATAGTTTCCAGAGGAAGTGAAAGTAGAGGGAGAAACGACTGCATTTATAACATATTGTACAGCTAATTTTGTCAAAGGAGACTAATACTCCCTCAGAGGAAATAAAGGTAGATCATCAAACCGTTATATTGAGATTAAAATGTCACTTTGTCCTTCTCAGCACAGCTCAAGTTTTAACCCTGTTTGTCAGTTTTGGCTGGGATGAAATTCTCAGAATTTACATATCTCTATGATCAGGCGTGGTCTGTGAGCTTAGGGTCAGAGAGGTCATTTTAGTATATAAACATCTATTTATGCATGTTTATGTTTTGTGTGTCTTTCATCTTAATCTGTGTTTTCATTGGAAACTGGAATATCCACTTTTATCTGGCTCATCTTTCAGGTTTTATTAGTGCAGCTTTATTTTTTCTCTTTGCCTGTTTTCACCTTGAAGCTCAAACTCACTCAGTCTTGCCTGTCCGTCACACATACGCACGCACCAAACACACACACACACACACACGATGTTGCAGCAGTAGTTTATGGGTTGGCCCGCCATTAGCGCAGCTGCAACACAATATGAGGAAGCATTTGACCTTTAGCTTGTTAATGGGAAAGTGCACAGACCAGTGAAGCTGCAGCCCCTTAAGGAATCTACATCTGCATCCCCTACCCCCACCACTACCACCCCAACACACACTCAGATTAATCTGTCCTTATTTTGGGACATATCCATGGCAACATGTCCACATGTTGGAGTCATTGTCCAAGGGAGATTTGTTTGTTTGTTTAACCTCAGGTGTGAACAATAGGTGGAAGAGTGGAGGAATGAATGCCCACTCTAGGGCCAGCTCTGTGTGTGCCCCAGACAGCTCATCCTGTGACACACTAGGTTGCAGTGACATGCTCATGCACACTTTTGAAATACATTAAAAAGGAGTGATTTCTATGGTGGCCCAGAAATGTCACAATACAAAAACCACAACACTACACAAACTGGCCGCAACACTATACTAATAACCACAAAATTCCACAATTACAAAAGCCACAACAATACCCAATAAACTGCAACATTACACAATTAGTTGCAACACAACACAATTGACTCTTTGCTAAATTCTGTCCAGGACCACCACTGACATACGTTAGCAACTGTAACTAAGGGAGAAGGATCTGGCAAACTTTAGATGCCTCCTAATTCAGGGTTTGCAAACTATGTGGGCTACGTGTGTGACATGGTCTGCACACTCTGAAGCCACTTATCTTTAGTGAAATGAGACAGCCTATCAAGTGTGCAAGGATTCCAGTACTCCACCCTACAAATCCGAGTATTGGAATTGGGACAGTATTTGTATTCACATACTGTGATGTATGCAGCCGACATATCCGCTCTTCAAAGGGTTAAATAAACACAACTATTTCTTCTTGTATAAAATGCCAATAAGCGTTCAGAACATGGGTTTGGGTGTTACCAAAACACAAAACCCAATTAGGCAGATGCTGTCGGATATTCCCAATATTGATCAAAGACTGTGAAAGAACATACTTGCAGCTAAATCCATTAAAGATACCAAAAAAACAAAGGTTTGTTCCAAGGTAAGATGCTAACGTCAAGTGTTACACAGTTGGCAAGAAAAACATTAATTTAAAGTTACTTGTGCATTAACATTGAGTAAATTAGTTAAGGACTGCTTGAAATTAAACACTATAAAAACAATATATTGAATTACCCTGCAATGCAAAAACAATTGTTGTTTCTTTAAGTTTGTTTCGCAGTCACAACACTCCACAATTAGCTGCTACACAAACACAAAACAGTCCAAAATTAAACCCACTGCTACACAAAAGCTGCCCTGGAGGTCATGCAGATTTTTCCCTTTTTTATCCTGAATTTTACTCTGCATGGAGGCCAGGATATTTCTGCCAAAAGCTCCAGAAGTGAGTTAAACACAAATGGTAAATGACGTTTATTATTACAGTGTGCATTATAAATGCTGACTTTGCAGGAAGAGTCCATTTATAAAACAAGACATCAAGCGAGGCAACAGTCAGATCTAATGGATTGTTCAGTGAGAACGCTCATAATAACCACGAGAGTGGAACAACCAAATCAGTGCTCCAACATGACAAATGCTGTTGATGTGTGGGATTTATTAAGATCAGATGGTTTAATATGATTTTAACATTTGAATCCTATTTGTTCTTATTTGTTAAAAGACCTCTAATGGACACCATGACACTTTACATGTACATTTACTTTTTATTATTGTTTTCATCCTGAATGCTGCATGCCCTTTTTGTTTTGGTGCAACCTCTTTCCACCAGCAAGCGTTCTTCCCTCCTTTTAAGCAGTAAATTAATCTTCCTCCTCTGCTTGTCATCACTTCTCGCTAAGACATCTCCCGGCTGATGGTAAAGGAACTGTGCTAGTACCTTCCACTACTGCTCACTTCCTATGGCTTTCCCCGTTACCCACTTCATAAGATTTAAATGACAAGAAAAAAACAAGAGCAGCAATTTAATACCTCTCAGTGTGTGTCAGTAGTATTTATGCATTAAGCTGGATTTTATTCCACACTTTAGAAATGTCACAAATATAGGATTGTATTATCTTAAAAAATGTTTTGGTTGTTCCAAAGGTAAGGACCAAAACTTATGGCGAGGTCTCTTCCTCCCACTAAGGTCATGTCTGAGGAACAGCCTACCAGAAGACCTCGGGGCTGCAGAGACTGTCAATGCTTTTATAAAAGGCTCAAGCCTTATTGTTAGCTTAGTGTTTCACTGAACTCTGTTTGATCTTAATTTAATTTGATCTAATTTCATTTAAGTGTTTTTGTTATTTGACTTTATTCTGTTTTATTACTTTTTTGACACATGTATTTTTTTATTATGGCTGCCCCTATTTGTTCTTATTGTTTTTATAGGGTTGCTTGATCTTTGTTTTAACATTTTTAACTGCAGGTTTTTCCTTCACATCGGGAGCTTTACCTGCTCTGTCTGGGGGTTGTTGCTGCGGTGAGTGCCATTGTCCAGGTGGCTGGGGGAACTACGTCCTACGGCTGTGGTGTGACCTGCCGTGATTCAGGTGGTGGCTGTAGCAGCCTCTGTGGACATGCTGGGCTGGCTCGTGGTCTGATTGAATACCCAAGACACTGTTTCATTACAGCCACATCAAGTCACATGTTTTCAACCTTTTTTATTGGTAAAATATTATGGGGGGGGAGGGGGGGGGTGGACTGTGCATGTGCATGTCACTGCTATGTTTCTTACTTTGGTGTGAATCCTTGTTTAATATGCATAAATATTTATTTAAAATACTTTGATTGAACAAGTGTTTTATAAATAAAGTTTTATTTGATTTGAGGGTGCAAACTGTATAAAAGTGTTTCACAAGTTAAAATGTGACGTTTAAACTTTAGGACTTGCTCTAAAGTTGCACATAACTACACAAAGAAGTCAATCTTGCTGTTTTTGTTCCGAGGACAAAACTAATGCAGGTGAAATAATTCAGCTTAGACCAGGTAGTGTAAGAGCAAATGCCATGTCCTCCAGTTTCAGAGACGTGTGTGTGTGTGTGTGTGTGTGTGTGTGTGTGTACTAGTATTCATCTGCAGTCATATCACCATATAACCTTTCTCACAGGAAAGAAGTAGATCTCTACTGCCCCCTACTAGTATATTAATGCCAAGGCATGCAGACCCACTTATACATGTATTATTCCTTTAAAAGCTACTGATAATAATATTAATAATAATATTAAAACCAATAATAATAATAATAAAAACCAATAATAATAATAGAGATATTTTCAGTCAATTTAATCTCGTCCTCAATGTTCTTTGCATAAATTATCTTCTGTTCCTTAAAGCAGTTAAGTAGAACAAAATATTTTCACTAAGGTATAAAATTAAAAACCATTGGCAAAAAAGGGAAAGGGAATTTAATATAGTAATCTGTGTTTAATGTCAGAAATATTGGAATGAATTATATTATACTCTTAGTCATATTACACAGTACCAGTGTACACATTTTGGTTTTAGTTGTAAGATCAATGAAATCGGTCTTTTTGTTTGAGCTGCTTTAATGTTTAATCACAGTTGTTGGATGCATTGTTATTTGTATTTATCAGTGAAATGAGAACATCTTTAATGTTGTTTAAATGTTGGTTTAAAGTCTTTTGTTTTTTAGTTGTTCATTTCAGAACAGATTAAACCTTTTCGATAAGAGATCAACTGTCTTCAAGAAACAAGAGAATTAAGTTGGTCAAGCATTTTTTTAGATTTTCTTGCACCTCGTTTAAATTTTTGTTTGGAGTTAAACCCCTGGAAATGGTATCCTTTGGATGAATGCAGACAAAGTGCTTACAGAAAAGCAAATTATTAATTATTGTCAAAGATCAATAATTCAGCAATCCAAACATAATCCAACATTCGACCCTAAAAAAGTAATTAATTAGGATTCTGTGTGTTCCCAAAATGTTTCAACCTTTAAAGTTTAACAGTATTCATAATTACATAAAAATAAATACAGAGTTTTACACAGGAGCTTGGTCTCCTTGCATGTTCTACAGCCAGACTACTGGCACTAACTCTGCTCACTTCAGCCTGTATAATAGTGTTTAGTGCCCACAAGTTCCAATCTATCCAACACAATCTCTCTCACACACACACTCCACACATGTCCTCCACATACTTTTACACAGTTCAGGAAATGAACCCCCATTACCTTCAGATCAGGTATGAAAAATGCTACCAAAACAGCACGGTCACCACTTTACACAGAGCGGTCTTTCTGTGATACCTTCCACATTCAGTCCACACACACACACACACAAACATGAATACACCCAAACAAAGAGGCAGCTCTCTCTAACAAGGGGCGAGGTTGAGCTGTGGGACTGAGGTGCTTTTTGTGTGTGGAAGGGTGTGTCCTGCACATTAGCTCTGGGTGAATGTTAAATTTAAACACACACATTGGTATCATGAAAGATTTTTCTTTAAAAAAAACCTGAAAACTTTGATGAAGCATCTTTCCACATATATTATTTTAATCTACTTCAACTTTAGTCTAATACCAGTATACCATAAACTTGTCTATTAGTTTGACTACTTACTATCGCTCTTTGTTATTTATGTTACCTTTAAAGTCCTTATGGATCACCTATAGTCATGAGTTGTAGGCTGTGAATGAAAGAATGAGATCACCAATGACTTTCCTCCATGATGGCAGGGCTCTCTCTTACAGATCCTACAGACAGGGTGATAATATTGATAACCTGGAAGGGGCCCTGACAATACCTGCTGCTCCTCTGCATTGAGAGAAGCCAGATGAGGTGACTTAGACAAATAGTTAGAATATCTCAGGAACAACCCACCAGTCTTTGTGGAAAACCTAAGACATGCTGGAGGGGCATGTCAGCTAGCCTGAGAATGCTTCAGGATGCCACTGGATGAGCTGGAAGAAGCAGCCAGGGAGAGCAAAGTCTGGGATTACCTGGTTAGGGTGCAAGGTGAATAGATTAAACCATGTTGCATATAGCTTCCTGGCATTGGAAAAAATATGTTGATTACTTTTTACATTGGCTTTTAATACTGGAGAGCAGAGACATTAACCAGCATTCGGTACTAAATGCTGCACAGGCCTGGTAATTAGACAGGTGTGTTCCAGTGGAGAAACTCCTGCATTCATTCTTTTAAGACTTTTATAAACAAGTGTTTCCTTTAACTCTGATTGTGACACCTAAATATAAATGCATTTTTATATATCCGGATGTTTTATGTGATAATTTGCTTGTGTGTCCCTGCAGGAGAATGTTCAGTATTTTTAATATAACATCCAACAAGATTGAAACAGTTAAACTTTGGAGGATGTTGTGCTTTGTGTGTCTTATTGAAAAAAAATAGACAGTAGTTTGATTTCCGACAAGTCTTCAGCAGCCTTAGATCACCTTTTATTGGTGAGAGGTCAACACGTGAAAAAACTGAATCCTGAATTTCAGCTGAATGCATTTTAGTTAGGTATTATGTATTCCCGGAGATGTAGGGAAAGAAATAAATTCAACTTTATTACAAAGACAAATGGTTTATTAAATTTTAGATTAAAAAAGAAAAAGAAATTTGAAAAAAATCCAATAAATGCAGAAGAAAGAAACAGGATTAAGTAAGACATTGCATAATATTTCTAAAGCAGATACAGACCTGTTTACTGCTGAGGCTACAAAATGAAACAATTCTGACAGACTGTAATCAAACACAGGAAACTCCGATAAGTTTTGCTTCAAGATAGAAAGTCATTAAGCTGAGCACTTGCATCACCGTAATATCATCTCAGGCATGGCCAGGACAAAACACACAGCCTTGAGCAACTCTGGCTTTTTCTTGGAGACAGGAAGGCTGATGGGGGGGGCAGCTTGTATAAGAAAAAAAGTTGGTTGGTTGATGATTAAATAAAAACTATTAAAAAAAACAATGTGCTTGATACGATCTTATCCAGTCAGACTGTTGTTACAGGAAAAAAGCCAATGGAATAATGCATGAATGGAAAGAAATAGATGTCTGAGGGGGAATTGAAAGAGCTCCTCTCTGAAAATGCAAAATGAACCAGTCTGTTCTGTCGGTGCTGGAGCAGGTGCTTCCAGTTACATAATGACTTGGCTCAAAGATGACAGACAGATTATCTCAAATTACTAAACATGACTTTTACTGTAAAGGGATTTAAGATGTTAACAAGCCTGGAAAAGCACAGAGTACAGTAAATGTAGTCCATTTATTTTCAGAAAGAAGTTTAGAATAAACTTTGCTGTGGTTTTTACCATGAAAACAATCAAAAAGTGGCTTTTAAAATTGTTTGCAACTAAGCTGAGTTTATGTTTGTTAAGCCTGTGAAATTGATGCATCCATGTCTGTGTTCATGTGACTTTAAATTGTTGTATACAACTTATAAACTCAAACTGTTTTAAGTCCTATATTGCTGATTAACTTTCAAAACTGTTCTTAATGAACAGACAGTTTTACATCTTTCTAATATAAATATTTAACCATAAAGCCACTCAGCCTTTGTTACTTGGCGAGGTTGACCTCACAAAAAAAAGAGGACTTGATACAATGTCCTCCTGTAGCAGTCTGGTCTAAATGGGCCAATATGGTCAGGTCAGCTTTGGAGACCATTAATACAATATGCTCATTAAAATATGCAACGCAAATATCAAAACAGCTTTCCAAAGCCACTCAGTGCTCTTTCAGTCATCTGTCATCCATTGTTGTGCTCCTAATCCCACCATTGACAGCAAGGTTCATTTCCACCACTGGGGACTCGGAATTAATCAGCAAGCTTAAATTAGCCCAGGGCAATTAAAACACGCAGCAAATGGTTAATTAATTGACCTCCATGGTCATTAAACAATTCATGAACACAATGCAAGATCAATGGTCACCAGTGACCTTTCATGTTCAGAGCAGATGGGCTGTGGCCACTTAGATGAAATCGTAACTGGGTGATAGTGGAAATGAACTGATCGTGATTTATATCCCTGACAGATGGGTCCATGTTGTCCCCCACTCCCCCTACCTTGTCCTTCCACTTCCTCACCGTCCCCCCTCAGAGCAGTCGCTTTACTTTTTTACCCCTGAGGATATAATAAAGTTAAGCCTGTGAGCTTTAGGTGGATGATTTCTCTTTTATGTCACACCAAACATATATAAATTTACTGGATCTGGGGCCATACAGGACACACAATATGCAGCTGATTTTCATCCACAGATTTAGGGAGTTCACTCAAATAAATAAATGTTTGTAAAAAATCATAACTTTAATTTCATTAGTCAACATGCATGATGATACCATGATGTTATGGTTCATATATATGGTTTCTGCTTCTCTATAACCAACGTGTTTTTTACCAGATCCTGCTGTAAGACCTATTGAGGACAAAGAAACTCCACTTTCTAGTACATCCACCCTCCTCCTCCTTCCCCCCTCTGCAACCCCCCTTCTTCTCATTAAACTAGCCAGACTCTCCACCACACCCCCCCCCCCCCCTCCTCCCAGTCAAACAGAGTAACACAAGCTCCACCACCTCTGCACAATAAGACATTTTACTGTCAGGTAAACAAATATGTAAAGCTTTTGCTGAAATACTGGAGAAAGCAACAACTGCTTTTAAATATGCACTTTTTTTTCAATATTTTTATTGACAAGCTTATTTGTGGATCTATTTATAGATCAGACAACTGCAGACAACCACTTTTCTTTATTGTGTGAGGTAGGAGGTTGCTTTGGAAATATGTGCACCTACTTTACAAATCTGTGAGTTTGAACAGCGTATCTGTGGATATAAATTACATATTAGATGGTATGCATTTTAAAAAAGGTTTGCACTTCTTCTTTGTTTACTACAGGTGAGCTGCGGAGTCTCCAATTGTTCAACACTTCACTCGCAGGAAGTACTTGTATCCTCTCTCTGTACCGCAGTTTCACACCTTATTGTGATGATAAGCAGATAATCCCACCCAGGCTGGAGAAAAAAATAATGTGAAGCCAAATCTAGGACAGATTGTTAATTCTGTAGAGTTAAAAACAAATAGGCAGTAGCTATAAGACATTATTCTAAGTGACTACAAATATTATTTTCAGGCTTTAAATTTAACATTGTTAACATGGTTATGATGATGATGCTAGTTCTATTGTTAACTTCACACCCACATTTGCATTTCAACCAGTGAATTAATATGGCCTGTTATATACAATAATATTAATTATTATGTCAATATATTATTAATAATATAATAATAATAATAAGCTTATTTTAGTTTGTGACCTATGTACAACCTTTCTTTATTTAAATAAATAGAAAGCACATACTGGACATGTAGGAACAAAGGGGAGAAAAAAAGTTGAAGGTGGTTAATAAATAAACCAAGAAGTAACATTTCAGCCATGCAGGTACCTCTACTCATGGTTTGGATGTAATAACTGCAATTGATCAGAATTTTGTGATATTCATCACTAGGCAACACCTTATGCCATATTGTTGGTATTTTCTACAAAACATCTCACTATTTATCATGAACATCAACCTACAAATGTGCAACGAAAGTGAATGGTGTACAGTAGTAAAGGATTAAAACTGTAGTATATTCATACCGGCTACAAAATGTATTTAGTAGAGACCTCAGTATGACTGTGTTTACAGCAGGACAGTACATTCTCTGAATTTGGATTAAAAATGATGTTTTTAGCAGTGATATCATTGCTGCTTTGTCTACACACAAATGTAAACACGGCCTTACCCTCCTCTCCCTGGCAGCTCTGGCAATCTGTCTCTCCTGCTGCTTTCAGCTGATGGACCATGGGGTAACAGGGAGACTATGAGGAAAGAAGGGTGGGGGCGAGGGGGTAACAGCTGAGCAGATGAAGTAGCCCCTTCTGAGTTTGCAGGGGATGGGCTTTTTCCCAGCCACCCGCAGCCGTACAGCTGCTCATACACCAGCTGTCCTGATGATTGCACCAAACACATCAAGGACTTCTACAATGTAGTGGTGGTGTAGTGCAGTCTTCACTGTAGGGAACAGCTGACACTGCCTGGTTACCCCCACCTCCCCCACGAACACAAGATCAAAACTATCCCAGATAGAGCAAGTGTTTACGTGTAGCATGTCTCCCACTTAACAGCTGACCACTCGCCCACACATCCAACTGACATATCTGGTGTTTCACAAAATAGATCATTTAATCATTTGAAACAATTGACAGGCTGCACGGTGGAACAGTGGGTTAGTACTGTGGCCTCACAGCAAGAAGGTTGCCGGTTTAAGCCTCGGCTAGTGTGGAGTTCCAACCAGTAACCCTTCTGTGTTTTCTCTGTGTTAGCGTGGGTCCTCTCCTCTCACAGTCCCACAGTTTAAGCACCTTGGGGATAGGCTGATTGGAGACTCTAAATTGTCCATAGGAGTGAATGTTTGTGGTGTGCATGGTTGTTTAGCCCCCCCACCACCACCCCCCACCCCCGTGACCCCGTTCAGGGATGAAACAATTGACAAATTAAGTAATTAGAAAGCTTAAACTGACAGCTAGAACACATGCTCATCCAACATGTTTTCATCATGTTGTCATGGATACATGAACACATTACTTATGATGCCATTTTTTAAATGAAAAGTAAACAAAAATAATAATAAGCAGTGGAGTGAAGTATTTATCAGCCAACTGGAGCCGCCCTGTGAACATGCTCGCTGTGGGTTGCTCATGGGGCTGGTGCTCCAGCATTCATAGTGGACAAATATCCATTTTTGGATTGAGGGAAACGATCCATCCATCCATCCATTTTCTCCCGCTTATCCGAGGTCGGGTCGCGGGGGCAGCAGCCTAAGGAGGGAAGCCCA
>JBAMHV010000010.1:12944954-12961735 GCA_037177535.1 Pseudomugil gertrudae
CCGGTCAGGAAGCTGTAGACCCACCTGCATAGCGACGGATTCACTCCTAGGTCATACAGCTTTGACACTAGTCTGGAAGGGACTATGGTATTAAATGCTGAGCTATAATCAACAAATAGCACTCTCACATAGTTCCCCTTACCAGTGTCCACGTGGGAGAGGGTCTTGTGGAGGAAAAAGGCTATTGCGTCGTCTGTGGATCTGTTTGGTCTGTAAGCAAACTGTAATGAGTCCAGTGTGGAGGGCAGTGGGGAGGTGATGAAAGTCTTTATCAGTCTCTCAAAACATTTCATCACCACAGATATATATATATATATATATGGCGAATAAAGGTCGAATGCTATGAAACAGGGAGTACCTGTAACTAAGCCATTAAAATGTTGATGTCCACAAAATTTGGCATAGATGATTACAGTCATGCCCCGAACTCTGCTGAATTAAAAAAATCGTGGAAAAGATGCAATATAGCTCCACAGCAACACATATCATTTTTCAATCAGCCCCACCCACCACATTGACCTCCACTGCAAATATGAGGGCTGCCTGGGGCCTCACCTTGCTGGGCTCGTACTGACCCCTCAGTCTACCTGCACGTTCTACCAGAAGCTTCCCTTCGAGGAGAAGCAACGGCGTGTGGTAGTTCTTCACCATAGCACGTGAGGAAGAATTTTCTGCTGCGGATACCCGCTAGAGAAGGCCCTTGACCTGCTCAATGTCAAGCAGGAGTCAGACAACTCCCTTTATTGGGTGGTGAATGATTTTAAGTCTACATATTTTACATGTTGAAAGTTACCAAGCTAAAAAAAGGCAATTGCTGCCATTTTCCCTTTCTACCCTACATGTTGCTGCTTGTTTGAGCTCAGGTGTGGCAGCTGTGAAGTGAAAGATTCCTCCTGCACCTAATGCCTACCTGCTGAAATAATTTTGCTTATAAATCAAAGCCTGATAAGAGATTTGCTTTGAAATAAAGGCCTGCCACAATAATTTCTCATTACCTGTCTGATCAGTGATGTAATACTAGTTACAGAATATCATTGTATCCAAGTTCTTCACTCACTCTAAGGCTCTCAAAAGTACATTCTCTATTTTAATACCTCAGCAAATTCACAGGTTGAGTCTTGTTTGATTGTTTATTAGAATATGCATGTAAAACCATACAATACAAAATCCCACATTTGAAAAAAGCCATTGTTAATAGTAAAAACGTATAAAATTGCAATATTTACATGATATCAAAGCAAGGATGTTAAGAACAGTACATGACATGGTGATTCCTGCAACTCTAGATTGTCAGCTCACACCCAAACTGTTTTACAGATCAAACAGACTTTGATAAATTAATTATGTGAATAAAACTGTTTTACAAACAAAACAAAGTTCAAGTAAATCTAACCCTTGAATTCTAAATCAATTACCATGAACTTCTTTAGTGTTACTATAATTATTAATAGGCATTTTGCAGGATTCAACCGTTTAAAAATTGCAACATAAAAAAATGCTTTTGTGCTGAAAATGATTTTTTGACTTAAACCAAACAAAAACACACACCATGGCAGAAGCCTGGCTTTCAAGATTGATTTAGATACTTCCTCTAAACATGAAATCTCCCTGTGTGTTCATAGCTTCTCTACAGGAGTGGTGGGGTCATTGTGAACCAGGGTGGAGGTAGTGAAGCTGACACGGATGTCCCGGGGGTAGAAACCCTGAAGGACCCCATCCACAACAATGTCTGGGAGACCTGCAAAACAAAGATCAGGGAACATTTATTTAGATAAGGATCTAATTATTATTTCTATCCATCCATCCATGGACCAACACACATAGACAAACAACCATGCACACACACACACACACACACTCACTCCTATGGACAATTTAGAGTCTCCAATCAGCCTATCCCTAAGGTGCATGTGTTTGGACTGTGGGAGGAAGCCGGAGTACCCGGACATGCAAAGTCCACACAGAAAGGTTACTGGTTGGACCCCCGCCCCAGCTGAGGATCGAACCAGCAACCTTCTTGCTGTGAGGTCATTGTGCTAACCAACTGCACCACCGTAAGCCCAATTAATTATTATTAGCTTTGGATTTTCACAGTTGCATTTGACCGCAAGTGTTAAACATGAGCAGTCTGTTATTTTGTACCTGATGTGCGGTCAGACAGATAATGATCGTCAAAGAATCCCAACGCTCGCTGATGTGAGAACTGAGGACTGGAAACACAAAAGCAAAACATCTTCATATTCAGCAGTGGACCAAAGAATCATCTTCATAACTCAAATCTTTGACATGCCTACTTGCTTGTTTTGTAAAGGTGTGTTAAATTGTTTAAAGCTCTCTGTTTCAATCATTTTATACAAATGCGGCATGTCAATGTTTGTGCACAATCTGATGGTTTAGGAATGTAAATGAGGCATATCAAGAATGTTTGGTGCACCAATTGAAGCTTTTGTAACACTTAAAAAAACAAAAAAAAGGTCCAAGCCTTTCCTTCAGGGTGTAACAAAGTCAACACAGCCCAACACGGAGGAGTTGTCCTGATGTGTTGGTTATGCCCTGCATTGTGCAGCTTTGCATCATTACATAGTCATAAACCTGTGTGTCCACAGAAGTCCTGCACCACATTCCACCCATGTTACAAACTACTAATACAGTTATTCTGCCAACATCTTTTATATTTTACAGCACAAAGAATACATGTAATCAAAGCAGCATGTGTGGCTGTACAACCTCACACATAGATATGACAAAAACATTAGTTTAAAACCTGGCATTCGGCTATTCGTGTCTAACAGGCAGAGATCTTACAGAAGAAATAATGATGGTGACTAGTTCTGAGAGTGGGAACCTGCCACGTGTTCATACAACCGAATAAACTAAGGACGTCGCACCGAGGTTAACCATCATCTAAAAACAGGAAAATGTCTTTAAAACACTTGCAAAAAGCTTACTTGTATTCCTGACTGTCCAATTCATCCAGTGATCTGAAAACAGCAGAAAACAGCTACTAAAAAGTCAAGCTTGCAGAGATATTTTTAAAACTAAAGTAAATGTATGAGTTCATCAAGACACACGTGATTAAACCTACACACATGTATGCTAGTCCTAAATAGAGAAGCTTCTCAGCTGTAGCATAATGTGGGTTAGGGCCGATGCAGCAGCTCATCGTCACATAAAAAAACTCTTTTGAAGTTTTATCATGTTGCTGCACTGCCCTAAAAGAGATGCTAAATATAGCAACATGTGGAGCATCTTGGGGTACAGCCAGCGGAGAACAGACTGTAGGACTTACTCCACGCTGCTGATCTTGTTTCCTGTGTGGAAATGCTTCAAGTGAAGGAAGTCCAGCAGCACCTGTGGCACATCCTCGTGTTGATAGATGATCTCCTGACCCGGAAAAACAACGAGACATTACATCTGTACACGTGTGACAATCTGTTTAAAGTAAAATCCAGCCCGAGTGACTCTGAGCAGTTACACTTCTTTAACTTGTAGACGTCTTAAGGAAGTGAAAAACTTCTCCACAGTCACGTCCTTGAAAATGAGATTCCTAAAGGTCTGTCTTGCACAAGATACTTCATGCTTCTCCAACTTTTGCTTTCATGTTTGCTGCACAGTGTATTTTATTATTGAGTCGTTTTTATCCAAAGCGACTCACATCAGAGAATATGAACACAAGCAAGAATTCACTGCTGCAAGTCTAGCAGGACACAAGTGTTGCCATGTAGAGTTAGAGGCAATGATTTATTTTTTTTATTTCATTTCTTTGTTTTTCATTCCCATTTGTTCCCAGTATCATTAGTGCTGAATTGTCATAAAGAACTGGATAAATCTCTCTAAATCAAATAAAATGCTGCTTGAAGAGCAGAGTCTTTAGCTTGCTCTTAAAAGCAGATAAGGACTCTGCAGATCAGGCAGCTTGTTCCACCACTGAGGAACCACAGAGGAGAAGAGTCTGGCTAGTGATTTAGCCCCACGTAGTGGCAGGAGCATCGTTCACTGGTTGAGCGTAACTGTAGCTCTGGATTAACGAGTCAAAATAGACAGGAGCTGTTTGAGTTAGCCAGAAACAAAGCTTTGAATTTGACGCGTGCTACAACTGGAAGCCACTGAAGGCAAGATGGGGCTCAACTGGTCGTCCATCATGACACCAAGATTCCGGGCAACAGATGTAGGCACCAGTGTGATAGAGTCAAAGTTCACACTTATTGTCAGAGGTCAGGAAGGATTGGCTGGACAGACTATGAGTTCAGTTTTAGAAAGATTTAGCTGAAGGTGGCGAGCCTTCATTCATGCAGAGATATGAGCATGACATGCTGATAGGAACACCAAGTGTCATCAGCATAGCAGCAGTAGGAGAGCATGTGCATTTGCATTAAAGTGCACGTAGTTCCATGAAAAATATTCTTGTACAGCTTAAGAACAGCATCCTTACACAGTTACCTGGATGTAATCCTCCAGCTCCTGCCGCCTCTGCTCCAGAGGTTTGGTTCTCAGATGGGGGCTCCTTTTGCTCGGAAAATCAGGAGTCTGGATGATCTTCCTTAGCTGCAAAATACCATCACACAGTCTTCTCTTCCTTTGCTACATCTGTGCATGTTTCTGTTGTAAGGCAGGTTTTGTACACGTATACACACCTTTCTGTGGAGAGTCTGGAATTCACTGTTTCTTCTGAGCACAAAGTGTTTCCTCTCATTAAACAAGACTTCAACCCTAAAAAGCTGAGATCAAAAGACAAAACGAAACACACTGAAGATGGATTCACAACCAGTAAACAAACACTCTGGGATTGATATTGTTAAACAGTTCATTTGGAGCACACATGGAGGAAAATACTAAAGCAGGGTAATAATCCTTCATAGTACTAAGTTTGTACTGTCATAAAAATATGTTTGAATGTGGAATTTAAGGACACCTGTAGGAACAAAAACATGACTTGAGATGGTTTCGCCTAGTAAGTCTGAGTTCTGTTTTGTGGCAGGTTTTTCCACTGACGTCTGTGTTGTGATACATCACCTCTCCTGCAAGAGGAGACACTGAGCTTCAGATTTTATTCAAGCAACTTCAGCATGCTCCACCGCTGCGGCACACAGTCACTTATGAGATCAGGGAACATATTAAACTGTGGGCTTATCCCTGAAACATATTATTAAATCTTATCCTGAAATAAATGAGTAAAGCAGTAGTTACAAGTTACAGTACTGTTTACTTCAAACTGAGCAGCATCAAGTATTTTTTGGGTTTTGTTGCTGCAGTGGAGTGAATTCCTCGGACCACTGCCACTTCTTACTTTTCTGAAACACAGGCCTGAACGTGACGCTTCACCGTTCACAACTATGAGTGAAACTGTCCAAAACCAGGTCTCACCTCAATGTGCACCTTCTATTTCATTCAGTCAAGTTCCATTAAGTACCAATTTGATTCATTACTTCTTCAACAATGAAGACTTTTTTAAAAAGGTACTTGGATTTTCTCTCTGGATCAAATTTTCTGTTTACTTTGTCTTATGAAATACTTAAATGTTGTAACTGCTTTATTGTAATGCAATGATAGGTTAAATTACGCATAACGAATGTAAATTTAGCATCCATCTTGCATCCTGTCTCTTCTGTGAGCGATCTCCAGTCAGTAAAAGTTAATCTAATGTTGACTTTTGTTCCCCTCCTTCTTGTCCTTATTTCCTTCTTCTTTTTGTCATTAAATGCACAGTTTAATACCAGTAGCTGCTCTTACAAAAACTATCCTGGCTATATAAACAACAGTTTAATCAGGAAATAATCATAAGTTAGGAGTTTATGGAGCTATATGTAACTTAGGGAGTTTTCAGTGGCTTTGGCACCAGCAGCTTTTAACCACTTGGATAGGTTCAATGTATGACTAAAAGAAGAATCAGTAAAGTTATAATGATCCCACCACAGGCAAAGAAAATACAAGAATTTGATTTGAGAATAAAAGTGGAAGTTGGAGAATTTTGCTACTGGTCTGGTGTGGTGTGCTGACTTAAGGCTTCTGAACAATGGTTCAGTTAGAGGTCCGAGGTCTGATTTTATTATTTAGTTTAGTGATTTTATTGGAATTTGATATTTAGTAGTATGTATTGCTATTGTATAGTGGGCTTGAGAGAGCACTTTGGTACCCTGTACTATATGCATAAGACAAACGTGAAACTTGAACTTGAAACTTGTCTGAGCTCTCTTTCTCTCTCACAGTTAGTTTTCTGAGTGGATGAAGAGCAGGGTAGAGTTAAAATCTGCTGTTATAAAAATAAAAAACACAAACAGCTGTTGCAGTGTTTCTTTCACCAGAGCATGTCTTAGCAAGTCCAGATATTTTACTAAGATCTCAGTAAAATGTGTCAGCTTGTCTCCTTTTAGACTTTGTCTACATCATGGACAGTTTAACAGCTTAGTTATTACAACAAATCACAGTGCAACAGTGAATGTGGCCTAAACACCTGGCAGTGTAAACTACCTTTAAACAAACTGAATGCAGAACAATAACCTGCAACACAAACTGCTGCTTTAAGACAGCAACTTAAAAATTCTGCCTCAGCTTTCAAAAGACTGCACATTTGTGGCTGAACACTAAACCTTTAGTGGGGAAAACCACTTTGAGTAAAGAAAAATAGCCTGGGCTAAACCCCACGCGCTCCCCTTTACAAGACTCACCTGACGACGTCAGATATTTACAGACGCTGGGTAACTAAACCTGAACACATGCTGGAAACAATATACGGTGTTTAAAACCCTCGAGGTATAACCACGAGGAGGCTTACCTTTTTTGTCTTGCCCGACTCATCCATTTCCCTCTCCAGCGACGGTATCGATACCTGAATCATGGGGAAATCTTCCTGAAGCACCATCCGCCCCTGAGATTTACTCCAAAATAACTGAGAGAAAACTTCTCTGTGTCCGGGAACTGGGAGGGGGAATAGACAGAAAAACAAAAACTATCTTGTGTGTGTGTGTGTTTTTCCGGTCGCTGTTTCTCCTGCGCTCCACCTACACACTAATTGGACAAACCCAACCGCGCGCGCCTCCAGAGACTTTAAAGGTGCAGTCCAGCTTTGGGACAGACAGACAGAGGGTTACCTTACAGTGAAAGGCTGCTTGTTGTCTGGAAAATGTGACTGGAAAAAGGGTGGCACATGAGACAAATAAATATTTAAAAAGGGTCTAGATTTTAGGAAATAATACATTAATTGTCACAGTGAAAATGGTTCTCCAATATGCAAATCCAAATTTTACAACTCTGTCAAAACAGAAAAAAGTGAACCATGTAAAGACCAAGAGGTTGAAAACCACTCTCAGAAAGCATCATATTTCCTGCTGTGCCTCACACAGAGTAAAACTACTGGGCATGAAAGGGGATGTAAACCTTGACCATGCAGCATTTGTCTGTATTCACATCCTCTAAGAATCCCTGCACATCCACCAGACTTTGTTAGGTCAGAAGGTGACCTTCATGTTGCAATCTAAGCTATTTGTTTCCACGAGGTGCTCCTCTAAACAATGCACAACTGTTTCTCTGGCACACACTGATCATTTTTCAGGGGTTTATCTCAACAGGCATCACATGCTCAGCCCATGACTCGTTCTCATTGCCATCTTCCCATCCTGCATGTTGCTCATCTGTGTTTTCATTCCAGCACGGAGCTGACTTAAGCAGTGCAGTGTGCAGATATATGACTTTATAGAGTCAAAGATCACAGTGAGGGTGTAACTTTAACCTGCTGCTTCATCACATGCTTTACTACAGCTTACTCATTTATGCCTGAACTCACCGCAGACAGAAGCCACACATGAACAAAAAGGAAGTAGATCCTGGCTTTATTTCTGTGGGAAGGCTTTAACAAGACAACTTTATCTTGATGTATTCCATCTTCAACCTACTGTAATATTTGTAGTATTAACTCATCTGTACCCTAACTAGTCAAGTAATAATTATACTTAAGAAAAACACAAATAAAGAAAAGGGGGGGTATGTTGCGAAGAGCTCTGAACTACCAGACTGCACCTTCATTTGCCCTCAAAATACTCTTTATTTTTGCCAGTAATGTTGGAAATGTTCCTGAGCTCTTTCTCCACACTGGCATGATAGCATCACACAGCTGCTCCACGGTTATCAGCTGCACATCTATGACAAAAAACCTCCCATTCCATCACATCTCAAGGTGTTCTGCAGTGACCCCGACCCTGGCCTTTAAGGCCTACTGTCTACACATACTGGATGTTTCCCTGCTGCAACGCACCAGAGAGACAATGAAGGGGTTAGTGACAAGCTCTGCACAAGTCTGCTGCTGAGGCACTGATTTGAGTCAGGTGTGTTGAAGCAGGAAAGCATGGGAAGTCTGCAGTCCAGTGGGCTGTTGAAGACAGGAGTTGGGGCTCCTTGGACTCTATTGGATTGGCACATGGTGACAGTAGAGGCATTAGAGTACAGTGAACTCATTGTCAAGTTAAAAAGGAAGAGCTATCTCCTAACATGGTGCATTGTCCTGCAGGAAGTAGTCATCAGCAGATGCTACAATGTGGTCAAAAAGGGATGGACATGCTTACAATACTACACAGGTAGGCTGTAGTGTTTAAACCATGCTCAGTCGGCTACTAACTGTGCCAGGAAAATATTCCCTAGGACCATTATTCAGCAAAACAACTTCAGATAATCATCTGTATGTCATCAGAGCCTCTCCTCTCATTTTCTCCTGTTGCTTATCCTACATCAACAGCAGCACCTCCTCACCACTCCTCATTTGTGGTTTCTGAGGTGAAGGGTGCTCATAGCTTTCAGTCTATTTACAAAATAATCTATTTTTGCTCATAGCATTGTTCATACATTTGACAACAGGTGGCTTATCACTGTGGAGCATGTTGCTGCTTGATGTCAAGAGCTGCTTTTCTTTGCAGGGATTGGAGAGGGGCACGGCATGGTTCCTCCTGAAACACAGCACGGGGCAGTCGGAACCGACTCAAGAGTCGATCATTATCTGTGAAAATGAACTCACTCCAGAGGCTTCTAGGTGCCATGTCCTCCAGCAGGAACAGCTTAAACATTGTGCATCTTTACGCATTGAGGTATATTTTATGTCCAACCATTACTTGAATGTCTGTATATCTGCAAGTGGGAAATATTCTGATCGCCCACTGATGATCACATTTACACAAAGACATGCCATTTTATTTATATTTATTAATCTAGAACGTAATGTGTGTGGTCACATACTGATCACTCGATTGATTAGCTGTGAAGTGGCTTCATAACATGCAGACCTGCTTTATTTCACAATGACAGAACGTATTTTAGTAGTTGACGTTCTTATTAACCACATTTCTGTTGTGAATCCGGATATTTTTGTGGTAGAGTATCAATTTAATTGACACTTATGACAGTTTAAACCTGATTTTGTACAAATGTCTCATATTTCACACTGGTTTCTTTCTTCTACAGTTGGTGTCGCCGTTTCCTGTTTTTCCATATTATGTGTGTACGCCTGCTCATAGTTTGCATGGAGATTGTGAGATTCTTCCACAAAGCCGTGTTTTATACGCCGTTTTTTGTATGTACGACAGCTTTATAAATGAGGCCCCAGACAGCCAGTATAAAGACCTCAGAACTGGATTATGTGGTCCACTTTCTTGGTCTTATGAGGACTCAAGCAGCAAGGTTCTGAACTAACTGCGTTGTCTAGCTAATTTTTTAGGAAGACTTGTAAAAACACTGTTACAGTAAGCTGAAAAAAGATGAAAGCATGGTCTCATTTTTCCAGGTCCTGCTGTGACATCAGATCTTGAGGTGATAGTAGACTGATTTTTGCTATTCTCAATGTAAAACTGCTGCATGTCACCCTTTTTAAATGAGTTATTTTTTCCATGGTAGGAACAAAAAATGAATGCACCTCAGCTGTTTGTGCACTCATTTACCTAATCAGAAAGAAACCAAGCTACTATGTCTCACTTCCTTTTGTACTGAATTTGTAATTTGATATATGTGAGACAAAGATGTGTAGTTGTGTATATACGTATATACACAGAGAGAGTCCTGCTGCATGTTTCCTGAACATATATTCCTCACTTTATCACACATGCAGACACAGATTCATGTTACAACAAGGAATGATTGTACAGAAAAATGGGAAAATGTATGCAAAATGTTATAAAGTCCAGTAATTTAGAATACAACATGAACATGTAAGTCAAGTCATACATTATTTAAGTATATCTATGACAACCCTGCTGCCTGGGTAGGGACTGACTTTATAAAAGTGGAGTCTGTGTAGTACTTAAAATAAGTGTTTAAGGATCCCTGCTGTGCATGTTTTAGGTGAGGGATATTCCATTCATCCTGCAGGCTTTTACTACAGTATCTCCCTGCATCAACACACTTGGCTCCATTTGATGTGCAGAACCTGATAGTCTGTTATATCCATTCATTTTGAGCAGGTCTGTTGGAGCAGGGATACATTAAGAACCTGATGGAACATAATTGTTATTGGATTGAAATAAAAATCTCTGTTGTAGATATTTTCATACTTAGCAGGCTTGCAAAGAACTTGACACGCAGTTGAAATAATCTGAATCAGGTGTGTTGCAGTTGGGAACATCTACAACATGCAAGGCAAAGGGGTCCTGAAGACTAGGGTTGAATTTACTGCTTTAAATGACTTTAAACTAAATCCCACACAGCCACTGATTTCAGATGGAGCAGTCATGCAAACAGTGATTCTAATTTAAACCTACTAATAAAAGAGTTGTCTAAAATTATGACATTTGCTCACTTTTGATCAAAGTCAAATGTTCCTTCTGTTGTAGAGAACAGCACAGAGCAGGAGGAAGTTTACACCCACTCCTTCTTCAGCACCAGTTCCTAACCCATGATTTTCCACAGACATCTGCAAACATTTCCCTGAGACCACAAGAGGAAAACAGAAAGTTGGAAGCTAAAGGCTGTGATTTGGTGGGTATAAATAAAGCTGTGAGGAAAGGAGAAGCTACGAATACGACGGGAGTCCAGAGGGTGGCAGGAGCGAGACATGATCTTCAAAGACAAAACGTGAGGAGCAGGAGGACTTGCAGAGCCTCTCGAGGATTCAATGACGATCCTGCTGAATTGGATGAGAACTATCAGTGGATGTCTTTTACACATACAAAGTAGAACAGTGATATGACATCATTCTAAACGTGCATGTCTGTTTTCCTCTTGACCTACTACTGAGCTAAACACATGATGTCTGTAGTTTGAAACCCAAAATTGTATTTGTTTTAGATGAAGGGAGTATTATAAACCTACTTTTTTCCCCTTTTTTGAACTGGAGCGGTAGCTGGCAGTAACTGCCCAATGAAAAACAAGAGGCAAGCATTTCCTAAAACATTTATTTTTCAGAACTGGGAGCCGATTGATTGGCTTTAAGGCTTGTCGTTCCTCTTTTGGCCTCCACATTCCTGTTCGCTCCTCTGTAGTGTTCACTTTTTAAAGTGCATGTTCTGTATGTAGTTGGTAGAGCAACCATGAAGTGACTGCGCCCCCAAAACCACCCCTGAGATGAACTGTGCAGCCCAAATGATCACTTTAAGCTGGGTGTAGGTGCAGCAGCATGACCAAACACTTCCCACCCTGTTTTGCTCAACTGAGAAGGGATTGAAAAGAACCTGAAAGGGATTTTAAGTGAAGGACTGAGTCACTTATGTCTAGTTTATTCAGATCAGAATATGACAATAAGAAGTTGTAGAATCAAAATACTGGGAATAATACAATATTAACATAAACACAGGAACATTGTGACAAAGATAGATGAAAGTTAAAATAGTAAAAACATGAAGAAACTGTTGAAAGATGAAAATAAATTCTCCATTGCCTTCTCATAACTGCTGCCCTGCATCTCACTCTTTTTCTTTCTACTTGCCTAAAGTTATTTTCAACCATCGTTCAGAATTACAGCCAACATAAATATAATAAATAACAACAAAAGTGTTACTTGCTCAGCCTCATGACCAGGATTCGAGCTCTTTGATCTTAATTTATCCCTATATTTTCTCGTTTGGGCACATCAAGCTTTTGTTCCGCTTCACATTTTAACTGAACACATGCTGCCAATGCTGAAAATTTACAACAGACTTTTTTCAACGCAGACGTCACAGGCGTACTTCAAACTGCAATCCAATAGTTGTTTGTTGAACGGGGTCCTCATGCATAACATCTGCATCAGCTCTGATAATGAGACGACGTATTCAGAGCCATTTTACATTGGGCATTTTAGATCCAATAATGCTAGTTGATTTATTTTTTTACTTTACTTGTTAAATTTGTTCAATATTTCACAGTGAATCCCTGAGAGGACACTCTTTAATCACTTTTCTCTTTGACAAATTAAGATCACTTTAATGCAGAGGTTTGTGCAACCCAAACTTTGTGCAACGGTCATTTGGGAAAGGAATGTTTGCCCTCATCATCATCTCAGGCTGTTGTTTCTGCCAATGCCGTCAAACACCCCCTCCTATCAGTATTCCTTTATTCTGCTTTTCCCTTCATCTACCAGCTGAACAGCTTCATGAAGTTTTGGAACCCGTCTTCTCCAAAGAAATCGAAGGACCCTTGAGACGAGCCGAGGTGGACGAGAAGGAGGACGAGCAAGACGATAGCCAGGAGCGGTATCAGCAGATTCCAGCCGGCTGCCAGGATGTTGTACCACTTGGCCTTGTCTGAGCACTCCTTGGCCATCTGCAGATTCCCTAAAGTCTTCTGATCCCTGGCCTGCAAAAGTACATACACATGAATATGCTAAAACAAGCAGAAACACTTCAGTTTGTTAAATGTGTTTACATACTTATATAAATATAATAGATAAATATTCAAGCTTTGTGTACTACATCAGGGGGAAGATCCCAGAAGACTGTAAATGTAGTGAAGATAATGGCTAACAAAGAAATGATGATTTAGATCATCATCCCAGTTCAGATTCAAAGCAGGCCAGAATGATATGAAGTCTCGCTAAGTTTAACTCTTACCTTTTTACTGAATTTTCCTCCAGCACTCTCTAATTTCTCATGAACACATGCCCATTAAGAAGATGCCAATTATGCCATTTTTAACTCCCCACACAGCGAGTCAGTGTCTTTAATTTCAGTGCTGAGTAAATAGCGAGCCTATGATTTAGAGCAGCACCCTGAAGAGGCAGAAAAAAGTTCAATAATGGGTGTACACACCCTTTTGTGGTGAGTTTTTTAGTAACTTTTTTTATTCAGATAGTCTGTATAAAATGTAACATTTCTGAGGATGTTTCAGCTGTTTTTGTCTTCTGAAAATTAAGGTTTTGCTTTGAAATTTCTGTCTATCCACAACCCCATTCCTGTGGTGCATGCTGTGTTTTACTGTGTGTGCCATCTGATGGGGACCACAACAAGTCCCGTTCCAGCTGAATAACCATAGCTGAGATTTACACATTTTCCAGAGAACTTAATTAACTTTAATTCATTTTTCTTGTATTGACTTTGAAAAGAAAAGAGGAGGGCTGTAGTGGTTTCGAACTGTATCATCAACTGCATTGCTTTGGACTAAACACTGCTAAGATCTAAGATGCTAAATTGTTTCTTTTTCCAACCATATGTTAATTTATTCTTCAACCATATTGTTTCATTTGCAATTTCATGAAAACCATTTAGTAAAGCATTTGTTTGGATCAATAGTAAATGTAAAAATGTGTCCAAAGCAAGTCAAACATAGAGTTACATTAGCCTCCATGTTGGATTAAACCTTTCAACGAGTGCACGCCTTTGAAAACGGTCCAAACTAAAACTTTCTTGTGTAACAAAAGTTAAAATGCACCACAGCTCACCTTGATGGAGTAGATGAGTGCCATGAAGCCCAGGCAGCAGAAGTTAACGTACAGGGTGTTGCACAGAGACCAGATCAGATAGTCCCGGGGAGCAGTCTTGCCCGTGTTGCCCATGTTCACCACGGTGGATCCAGCCGGCTTGCGGGCAGACTTGCAGTTAGTGAGTGGGGTGCAGTCAGAAGGGAAGTTGTAAGAGTGATTATCCATGCTTACTGTGTCTACAGGAGGGAATGGGTGGCTTTAAGGACTTGTTAGACCTTTCAAATGTCAATTCTATCTCTTGAAAGTGATGCCCCCACTTGTGCATGAGGATTTTAAAGGCCTGTGAAGGGGGAGGTGGCTGGGAGAGGACGCTTGGGCAGGGTCCTTTAATATACAGCAGGTCTGTCATTATGTGGCCAACCCATTGCGACTGAAATAGAGACACTGAGGAAAAAAAATGACAAAAAACTAGAAGAGAGGTTTGAGAAGCTTTTTGCCAAAGTATCCCTGAGATTAATGTTCCTAAAAATATTCTTAAAGGTGGTATTGAACAGAAATATGTTAGTAAATAAAAAAAGTTCTAATTCTTTAGGTGATATTTTAAATGGTAGTTTTAGAGAAAACAATTACAATATTTATGTGAACACTTGTGTAAAAGGTTTTAAAAGGATTTGATTCCAGGTTTAATTTTCAATTAAAAAACATATCTTTATACATACATTTAATGAGTGGAAAACTGTGTGTGTTACATAGACTGTATAAGCATGTTATAGATGTGCAGTTATGTATTTCTGCATACAGTATGTCTGACAGCTTCAGCATGTATTTTCTTATAGATATCACATTTCTGGCATTTAACTCTGGAAAACCATGTTATCTTGGGTCTAAAGATTCTCATCAGGACCCAAACCTGCTCCAAAACATTATTTAAATGATCAGCTGAGTCCTCTGGAATTACAAAGAAGCCAATCCACGCTTTATTTTAGGTGTTTGCACCTCGATCCTTCAAAATGAGGCTACGTGACATCAAGGCCAGAACATCTTCCCTGAAGTTGTTGGACTTACGAACAGTTTTAGGACACACAGACTCCTTCCTTGCTGCTGCAATGCAATACTTGCTCTTATCACTTTTTGTTTTTTCTGTTTTCCAGTCCTTGAGAAGTAACTTTGTTCTTTCATGCCTGAATAAATCTGGGTTCATGCCTTTATTTAATTACTAGATTTTCTCCAAATTTTAAAATATGAACATTAATAGAAAACAATGACATTTTGTTGTTGCTTTGAGACAATAAAGCAATATATGGTAAAGTGGGAAGTTTAGGCGAATATCTATCTTCTATATTATTACTATACAGTCATTTGGCAGACGCTTTTATCCAAAGTGAATTACATAAGATAAGCATAGCTATTATAACCTAACATGCATGTCTTGTGGGTGGGATGAAGCCACACATACATGGGGAGAACATGCAAACTCCACACAGAAAAGCCACTGGACAACCCTCCAGCCTGGGCTCGAACCAGCGACCTTCTTGCTGTGAGGCCACAGCGCTAACCACTGCGTCACCAAAAAACAAAAAATATTGTGTTTTTTTATTTTTACAAAAAAATTCAAACACAAACAAGGCGAGTACAGACAATGTCCGTGGAATAAAAAGAAAGATAATATATTATAGCAGAGGATGGTTTCGATCCATCGACCTCTGGGTTATGGGCCCAGCACGCTTCCGCTGCGCCACTCTGCTCCCGAAACCGCGCTTTTAAGATGTCGTTGCATCTCTCTATAGGGTCAAATTACACCGGTTGGTCGGTCTGTTTGTTTACAATCAGAAAGTTATGCAGGGATCATACACGCCAACTGAGCAAGTCTGCAAGTCGGAGTTGATATAAAAAACTTTTTTGTCTCAGAAGAACCTGTAAAGATCAGTCATGATCCTTTGCTCAGTGAGATGCTGCCAGATCATCCAAGTTTGCATTACAACAACCTGCGCATCACCCCGGAGTGGGGGTACCTTTATAGGCTTTTTTGCCCAAGCAGATGGAGAGGAGGAGATGTCCTCTTTTCTAACGTAATATCAAGAATAACAACTCACATAAGCACTTTACATTTTGACCACTAGAGGGAGCTGTTTAACGATTATAGCGCAGGTTAAGTCCAGACTATTCCCCTTCTTTAGTAAAATTACTACCAGCTGCTTAACTAAGCTGATGACATGTCATTGCTTGCAACTGACATTTAGATGACAAAAACAAGAAGGTATTTACACCTTTAATTAACCTATGAACTTCCATTTCAACACTTACTGAATAAACCTGTCTTAATTTGAGGTAGAAGCATATGTAGCTGCCTACAGTAGTTTATCCTAATTCTTCTATGTTTAATTTACTTCTTAATATTTTTATTGCACCTGGCTGGATTTTCTTTAATGTTTAATGTAAAGCACTTAGAATTGTCTCATGCATGAAAATTGACATTAAATTAAACTAATCTTGCCTGTAAAAAAAGAGGTCAAAGGTTTCTTATTATTACTTCTTAGATTTTATTGGTGAATGCTTTGAGAACTAATTATCTGTTAGTCTGCACTTATTTGTGTTCTTTACAAGTGGTTTAATTGCTGATTTTCAACACAACACTTTGAACCAGTCTGAAAAATAATCTGTCACATTAAGCAAATAAAAGTCACGGCATGGCAGATGAGACAACAACCAGAAATCTGAGTGGTCATTGCTCTGATCAGTTAAGAAAGTTGTGAATCTACTTTAGAAAATGTCTGAAATGTCTCTCAGATTATCACAGATTGAGATTAAGTCTGTCATAAAAAGTAAATGAGGGTCATAAAAAGCACCAGCATGGCCGATGAGAGGTTTCTATAGCTGACAGATGATGTAGGCGTTCAGAGAGCAGTCACGTGTTACTTGCCAGAAGCCGTTTTCTGACAGCATGGAGCAGCCTGTATCCTGGATGGATTTATCT
>JBAMHV010000010.1:12961835-12988388 GCA_037177535.1 Pseudomugil gertrudae
TCTATCTATCTATCTATCTATCTATCTATCTATCTATCTATCTATCTATCTATCTAGCTATCTATCTATCTATCTATTTTTTCTCACCAACTTTGAGCATTTATTCTCTGTCACACACACACACCATACATCACACCACAGGTGTGTTTACCTTTCAGTCTTTCAGTCTCAGCAGCCAATCTTAGCAGTGTAAGAACATGTCTGCTTATAATGGAGGGGAAAAATAACTATTCAAAAGGCCAAACTGGAGGCAGAAATAATGGATCAGCACCTTAGTGTGTGAGCTTGATGTGAAGATGATTGTGTTACATGTTAAATCTTACATAAAGTATGCTACTCAATATAAATCTATTGTTTTTCTTTCATGGAATGAAAAAATGCCAATTGTTTTTGTGCAAATCAAGGTTCTGGTCATTCTGCATCTCTGTGAAACTCTTCTTTTATAAAATGCAGAGGTTTGTTGCAGGGAGCTGTACAGATGTGTGTAGGAGCTGTTTTACTGGAAGGCATACTGTAGGAACAGCTCTACACACTGTTGCTTTCCCCACATGCTCTGCATCACCCACATTGTACAGAAATGTTTGTGACGCACAAAAACAAAGAGCAATGCACAGAATGTGTTTTGTGGTGAGTCCCACTGTTACTGTAACACTCATTCAAATACTTTGGAATAAACATCATTATGTGACCTTATTATTATCCATGTAAACAGAAATGGTTTAAGTCTATTGAGGAGAATCCTCTCAAGCACCTTAGAGAGGGAACTGGTCAGTGCTATCGGCGGATAGTTATCCATACTACTAAGTTTGCCTGCTTTATCATTAATCACTGGTACAAATAAAACAGACAAGAGGGACTCTGGAAGAATACCATGTATGAGAAAACCAGTTAAACAGATTGCTAATAGGGGATACGGTTTTCTGCTGGCAAAATTCAGGTGTTCAGAGGTGACGTTATCTAAAGACTTGTTATTCTTCAGTTTAGAAACTGCATCAGAAACCTCTTGTGGAGTAATTATCACCCCCTCATTGTTTTCTATCCTTCCAACTGCAGTTAAATCACTTTTGATACAATTGAATAAGTCACAATAGAAATTCTGCCAAAGCTGACAGATATTATCTGAGCCACTTATTCCATTAATAGTAAAGGGGAGAGAGGTTCTACAATTATACAACAATCTAACTACTTTCAAGAAGTCATTGTAAGAATTATTTTGCTGTTTTAATGCCAGAGATTCCACTCTCAGGCGATTCTCATTCCTCTTAATGTATCTTAGAGCATATTTAAACTTTGAATTAGCATGTTTCTTATACTCAAACAGAGGCCCATATCAATGTTTACCAGCCTCAACCCAGGCCTTATAACAAAATTATTTTCTCTGTACTGATTTATAAAACACAGAGAACATAATATACAGAACATTTTTAAAGGCAATGGTTGACAAACAATATTTAGAGACATGCACCTGTTTGGCTTTTTTCGCACCATTCCATGCGTCTTTAAGACGACGTCATGTGACGTCATACCCGGAAGCGATCTGTCACTGCAGTGTTTTCATGAACCGTTCTGCTGCCTGTCGTGAAAATGAATGATATTTTTAGATGGTGTGTTAGACCAGCCGAACCGTGAAAAGTCTCGTTTGTTCATAGCAGGAGTGAAAGCTGTTTAATGGCTGGAAAGTCTAGAACAGCTGCTGCCTAGTGTCATTGCGCCCGGACTTTGTTGAACAATAGCCTACATGAGAGATGAGAGAGAGAGCTAACAGTCGTAAGACATGATGTCCATGATGGCTTTTGGGGCGAAAGGAGTCCTTCTTAACTTGAGGTACACTCTGCAAAAAACGGGCTCTTTTGCCAGACTGAGATTCATGAAGAATCGCAACACGTGTTTTGTTAAAAGAGGGAAATTTTTACCCAAGGTTACGTTGTTGTGTTGGGGTGCAGTCAGTGTATCGTCATGTAAAGCCAGGTGCCAGGAAGCGATACCGACCCAGGTCCCTTACAGAAAGTCTCTAGCAAAAGTCCAAGTCCACAAATGTATATTTTTCTTTCGCCTCAGTCTCCGTGCATTTATTCTACTTCTCAAATTTGGCCCCCTTCTTCTCCTTTCCCCATTGGTTCTGATGTCATCCAAGTTTGCATCATATTGGCTGGATGCTTTGCTGTGGGTGACTGAAACGTCTGGTCCTACTTTCATCAAGCTTGGGCAGTGGGCCAGTACCAGACGAGACATCTTCTCTCAGGAGTTTTGTGACCGTTTCTCCAGGCTGCATGTCAAGGTGCGTCCTCACTCCTGGGCCCACACCAAGCAGAGTCTTCGAAGAGCTTTTGGAGAGAGCTGGAGAGGGGTGTTGGTGTTTGAGAGCAAAGAACCTGTGGGTTCAGGATGCATTGCCCAGGTGTACCGAGGCTGGGCCAAGGTGGCCAAGATAGAGGACCCAGCTTTCTTGTTGTTAGTGGAGGAGATGGAGAAAGAAGACTTGTTGGAAGCCTGGGAGATACCTGGTCTAGGAGGAGTAGTGAACAGTCTTCAACATGTCTGGAAAGGTGATAAGAATGAGGCGGGCTGTGAGGAGAGAAATCGTCCAGATGGGTTGCATGAAGATTGTAGCACAGAGGAAGATCGTCTCATACCAGTGGCAATCAAGGTTAGTAACACAAATCACACTATGAATTATAAGCAGGGCAAGTTTGTTTGTATATCACATTTTCCACAGGAAAAAAACATTAAAAGCATAGCTGGTGGTTGTTTGCTAAAATGTGCTTCTTCAGGTTTAGTTTGATTGCTGGTCTGGTCTTTGGATCTAAGAGCTCTGCTATGTTTATATTCTATACTATACAGTCATTTGGCAAACGCTTTTATCCAAAGCGACTTATAAGCAGACATTGTAACCATAGCTATTAACCTAACATGTATGTTTTGTTGGTGGGAGGAAGCCGGAGTACCCGGAGAGAACCCACGCATACATGGGGAGAACATGCAAACTCCACACAGAAAGGCCACTAGACAACCCTTCCCAGCCTGGGCTTGAAGCGACCTTCTTGCTGTGAGGCTACAGCACTAACCACTGCGCCACCATGCTGGCCTAAGCTGTTCTGGGATACGTAAACAATCAGTAAGGTTATGAAATCTATTCAGTGACTGATGGGAAACCAGTGCACAGATTTTAAAACCAATGTGACGTTCTGGAGATGCTTAATCCCCTTTAGAAGTCCTGTTAAAAGAATATTACTGTAATCTACTTGAAAGAGTTTCTTCTGGTCTTTCTGGGAGACCAACTTTTGATTGTGTTGATGCTGCTTTGATTCGGCTGCTGAAATTGAGAACTGAGTCTTTCTACACTCCTAAGTTACAAACTTAATCTATGATTTTCAGAGCCCAAGTCTCCTGGGGCCTCGTTTATAAAGCTGTCGTACGTACAAAAAACGGCGTACGCCAATTATAGTCAACTTTTGAGATTTATAAAAACATGATTTTGCAGGAGAATCTCACTATCTCCACACAAACTATGAGCAGGCGTACGCACATAATATGGAAAAACAGGAAACGGCGACACCAACGGTAGAAGAAAGAAACCAGAGTGAAATATGAGACATTTGTGCAAAATCAGGTATAAACTGTCCTATATGTCAATGACATTGATACTCTACCACAAAAATATCATGATTCACAACAGAAATGTGGTTAATAAGAACGTCAACTACTAAAATATGTTCTGGGATCGTGAAATAAAGCAGGTCTGCATGTTATAAAGCAACTTCACAGCTAATCAATCGGGTGATCATATGCAGCCAAATTACATTTATAAATATAAATAAAATGTCGCTGTGTAAATGTGCTCATCAGTGGGCGATCAGGACATTTCCCCCCACTTGCAGATATACAGACATTCAAGTGATGGTTGGATATAAAATGTATCACAATGCGTAAAGACGCACAATGTTAAAGCTGTTCCTGCTGGAGGACATGGCGCGTAGAAGCCTCTGGAGTGAGTGGAGTTTCACAGATAATGATCGGCTTGGTTCTGACTGCCCCGTGCTGTGTTTCAGGAGGGACCATGCCGTGTCAGTCCCTCTGCAAGTGCTAAAAACCGGCATCTTCAAAGGGAACTGGCTGATAAATCGGGCTGCTTTTCCCAAGCACACACGCCGTGGTGGAGCATCGTGTGAAGGGCAGGTGCTACATAACATGGTACAAAATGAGAACATGCCACGACTACCAAAAGACAAGAGATGTCTCTGTCCTCAAACCTGTCCCCTCATATTAGAACCAAATGCTGCAGCTTTACGTAGCGCCATAAGTGATGCAACACACATGATGTGGAGAATTTTGTTTTATTCATAAGTTTTTGATTTAGTGTAATCTCTGCCAGGACGTCTGTGCTTTTCGCTCCACATTAATGTCTAACCACTTCTTTTAACTTTCTGGAACTGCCCAGTCGCCTGATGAGACGCGTTGACAGCACCTGTTACCTGCTGACACTCCTCGCTGTGTCTCTGGTGGGTTTGGTGATGTCTATTTCGTGTCCACCAAATAAAATATTGTTATATTTTATGTGTCTGTCAGAATTTCTACCTCACATTCCAGAAAATCCCTATTTTCTGCTTTTTGCTGAGTTGTTACGGAAATTAGATGGATTAATATTAATCAGGGGCGTCCACCTGACCTTTTATAGCCAACACGTAGGCGTGACAAGACGCTCCTGCACGTCCGTCAAATTTAGTGTCGGTCCTGATTTATAAACAGAAACAAGCGTGGGACGTGGTGCGTGCGCACTTTTATAAATTGGGAAGTAAATGTGCACAGTACTTTGTTTTCTGTACGTACGCCACCTGTAGGCATCTTTGCTATGCAAAGTTTTATAAATGAGGCCCCAGGTATTTACCAATACTGACCCATTTTTTTCTTTGCTACCAAACACAATAATCTGTTTTGTTTTCTTTTAAGTGTAGAAAATTCCTGTTCATCCAGGTGTTAATTTGCTGATACAATAAGCCGTCTGAAGCCAAAGATGCATAAAGTTGTATATCGTTTGCATAATTGTAATAATCAGCATTACATTTCTATAATATTTAACCCCAAGGGAGTCACATGCAGGCTTCAGCCCCCTCGCAACCCCGTTCAGGGATAGGCGGTAGAAAATGGATGCAAGTTAAACAATAGAGGTCCAACAACTGATTCCTGGGGTCATGGTCACTCGCTCAGATTCTTAGTCATCAATTGTAACAAAATAACTCTGGCCTGTTTAAATAGAACCTGAACCAGATAGATGCTGTAATATGAATAATTTATTTCTCAAATGTGTTTTTAAGGTGGTCCATCCAGGTGTGAGGAGACAAGTGGAAATTGATCTGTTGCTAATGAAAACGGGCAGCTGGCTTCTGCACTGCCTGCCTGGACTAAAATGGCTTAGTATGTATGAAGTTGTTGAAGAGTTTGAGAAGCTAATGACTAAACAGGTAGGCTCTTGTTTAATCCTCTCTGTCTAACTTAAAACATATTTTACACATTCGGATCACAGAAGCTATGGTTAATTTTACTCTGAAAACAGTTCAGTTGTGTATAAACAACATTATTTCACTTTAATATATAAACAATAAAAAAAACTCAGAACATTAAGAAAACATGCAAATGCAGCTGAAGGCCAAGTGAACTTTTTAAATGTTTGATTTTATGTTAAGTTGTGTTTGTGTTTCTTAAAAGATCGATCTCAGATTTGAGGCCAGAAATATCGAGCTATTCAGAGAAAATTTCCGTGATGTTGATCATGTCAAGTTTCCGACTCCATTACGACCATTTGTCACCAGAAACATTTTAGTGGAAACATTTGAAGTGAGTACAATATCTGATCTGAAGGTTTGGGGGCAATATTGTATTAATTAGGTTAAATTGTTTTATTAATTTACTTTTATCTTTGCATTGACATGTTTTAGGAGAGTGAGCCAATTTCTAACTACCTGAGCTCGGAGATTCCTATGGAGGTGAAACAGAGAATAGCAAGAATGGGAGTGGACACCCTTCTAAAAATGGCAAGATATAAAAATGATTTGTTCATGTAATTGTGTATATTATCATAACTTTGATCAGTCATGTACATATACATGTGTTCTAGGTTTTTGTGGATAACTTTGTCCATGGTGATCTCCATCCGGGCAACATTTTGGTTCAGTGTCGGGAGCCTCTTTCTGGTTCCTCTGATGCTGCTAGTATCTCAGCGGAGAACTGTGGGAAGACCACCCTCACTGACTTGTGGGATACCGTGGTGGTCAGTGTCAGACCAAATCCGTGTCCTCTCCAGCTGGTGCTCCTGGATGCTGGCATTGTAGCCCAGCTCAGTGAGCACGACCTCGCCAACTTCAAGGCTGTCTTTACAGCCGTGGTGCTGCGTCAGGTAAGAATAGTTACAGGTGTTTGTATGAAATGATGGCGTCAATAACTATAAGTAACATCATCACATCAGTAATTATGGGAGTTTTGAATAAGTTTTACAATTCAACTTTTCCTAAAGTTTTCCACTAAATTTTAAAATTAAAGCTCAGAAATGACAATCAACCATCAAGCTCTTGGATCCTTTTCTTAATGGGTAAAATATAAACCAAATATAATGCTTTGAGAAAAATTCAGATGTTGTCTTTTAACAGGGCGAGCGTGTGGCAGAATTGATTCTGCATCATGCCCGAGCTAACGAGTGCCAGGATGTGCATCAGTTTAAGAAGGAAATGGCCGAGCTGGTTGATCATGCTGTCAGCAACACCCTGTCTCTGGGGAAGGTATACATTTGTCTGTCATGCTAGTTATGATGAATGTGATTAGGGTATAAACAACATTAAGTTCTCTGCCTTGTACTAAAACTTTGTGTGAAGGATCCCGGTAGGCTTCGTGGGGTCCACGTAATGAGCAACACAGAAGAAATTACATTCAAGCAAATCAGTCATGATGCAATTTAACATCAAATACAAACTCAAATGCCAACAACAGGAGAGTTTGTTGTTAGATAATGCATTAAATTGCATTATTCTTCCTCTGTCTTGTGTTATGATCCATTAAGTGTGTTATAATTTACTTGCAGTCCTGTTCAACATCCCCACGAAAAATAAAAATTCACAAACAAAACATATTTCTGGGGTTTTTGAAAGGTCCACTTTCCTAACAAAAAACTGCATGCTGGGAAAATTTTCATTTAATATTAGGGTGTTGTGTAAAATGTCAATTAAAACACAATGATTAGCACATCCTTTTTAACACATGTTTATTAAAAACACTACAAAGACAAGATGTGTAATGTTAAAACTGATAAACTTAATTTATTTAGCAAAAATATTATGGGGGAATGGTTTGAAAAAGGGCCCTGCGATGGACTGGCGACCTGTCCAGGGTGTACCCCGCCTCTGAAAAAGTTGTTCAGTTTGAATATTAAATACAGTATACTGTCATCATAGTGAATATTGTTAGAAAAGGATTTGTAAATCATTATTCTGTCTTTATTTTCATTTTACACAAAAGTCCGAATTCAATGAAAATGAAGTTTCATTGAGTGCTGAATTTGGTTGTATGAGGTCCACAAACCAGCAAGTTTTACATGCATGCATGCTTTATTCAATACACCTGAATCAAATTAAACAGATCAACAGCCTATCAGATTCTGGACAATGACTTTAATTGGAGTCAACTGTGTTGGAGGAAAGATGGAAAACCTGCTGAATTGGGGTCCTGTGTTAGGACTGAATTGAGTACTCCTGCAATAGTTCAAGGTATTACTAAGTGTAATTGTTTAGTTACACTTAACAGTGATGTTAAGGATTGCATCCTAACAGTTTGATGAATGAAATTATTGATATTGTTACTGAAACCAGCTTTGCTGTCACTACTTTTCATGCTCACCATTTACAATCCCAGTATCTTTGTTTTTGTTTTTAGATTCAAGTGGCTGACTTGCTCTCCAGAGTGTTTGGCCTACTTATCAAGCACAAGGTAAAAATACCACCAGTTTACGTTAAACTAAATTAGCCCGACTAGTATGGATGTTTGATATTGGTTTTTCTTTTACTGATTTTTACAGCCACATGATTTATTCCTAGTTGTGCCAAAAAAAGATATTAGGAAAATTATACATGAAATAATTTCTATTCTGTCATTTTGAGTTTGAGAAGAATTAGCCAAGGAGTTTAGTATACAATATGTACTTGTTTAGTAAACGTCATTGCAAAAAACAAAAAAGGGGAAAAAATTATACTGATGTTTTTCTATATCACATTTTGATGCCAATATTGGAAGATGATATTGGACATTGCTACTAAATAGCTTTTAGGTTTCTTATGAAGTTTTCGAAAGTCTTGCAAATAAAATAGGTCATGGAAACAAACTTGCCTTGTGTTCCCTGAACAGAAACGCAAAACAAACTCTGATTAACGTTTAGTTAATTGTTCCCTGAGTTTTCTGGACTTTTCTGGTTCACTTCTTACCAAGCTGTATCACCGCAGCACAGATGCTGAACAGCTAACCTGCTCCAGAGCCAGTTATGTTCTGCAGAAGGGATTAACGAGTATAAAAGCACCACCTCTTAACCAATCAGATCTCCTAAAAATTGGCCTGCCTATTATTAGAAGATTCCATTGTAATTGGTGTACTGATGGTGAGAAGAGCGCTGAGGAGAGAAAAAATGTTTGGGGATAGCTCCAACCCGTTGGACTTTCCTGATGAGCAAATGGGCTGAGATACATATGTCAGCTGTTGTAGCATCTATAGATGAATGGTGCTCCTTTCATCCATACTACATATACAGTACTAAAGCCTCATCACTGACTGCTCGGAATTAGGTTTATTATAGTTGTTCTTTACTTTCTCCCAAGTCCTTTTTGCTCCACTGGGGTTGCTTCTGAAACAGAGGTAGATCAGAACCACTGAGTTATGAAACGCACAACTATCCGTGCATTCCTGGTGGAGGAATTAATATTCTAACATATAACATGCTCACACGGGACAGGATCATTTTAAGAACTGGGAAATATGATGTAAATAAAGCATTCCCAGTAATGTTTGTGTTGTAATACAGTAATCTCAGTGCTGTCAGCTTATATTAATCAATATTGGATAATCGGACGAAGTTGATTCGTTGAATTTTAGTTGGAGTTGTCAATTTTCTGCCAGCATTTCTTCCTGGCTCTTGCTGCAGCAACAGTGTTACTTTTAGCCCAAATGATATTTTTAAACTCTTTGTATTTTTGAAGAATAATAGTCTGCTCCTCCATGATAAAAAAAACACTGCTCTGCAGGGTTTGTCCATGTTTGCAGTTGGTCCGAACCTCCAAACACTTTTATGTGAACCCGCAATAATCTGAGATGACGCTGCTGCTGCTTAAGGCATTAAATTACATGCAGACAACCATAGGAGAAGATGATTAAATTTACCTGAGATTCAATCATTTATCATGATGTTTTGGTAAAGTGAGTCTTTTTTTCAAGAAATAACTTCAATAATTTGCTTTGTGTTTTGTATAATTTTATATAAAAAAAAAAAATGTTTCATACTGGCAACATGCTGATGTGACACATCTGTAGGGGTTTACAATCAATGCATTTTGACTCACTGGTTTTTTTATATTTCTCATTGAAGTCGTGTCTTCTCTCTCTCTCTTTTTTTAAATTTATTTTTTACATTTTTTAAGGTTAAGTTGGAGAGCAACTTTGCCTCCATTGTGTTTGCTATCATGGTGCTGGAGGGTCTGGGCAGGTCACTCGATCCCAGTCTTGACATCCTGGATTTGGCTAAACCCCTGCTGCTGAAGAACTATGCTTCGCTACTCTGATGTATGCACATACAAACACACATGGACACATCAGAGGAACAATAGATCCCCACAGGCAGGCATTTATACATTAAGTGTACTCGCAGGTACTGTGCACATACAGCTTATGTGTCTCTCTCCCTAATGTACAGATGCTGAGGAGTGCAAAACACATTCACAAGAAGAAAAAAAAGACATTCAAAAACAAAAAAATGTCATATTTTGAAAAAAAAATTCTATTTAATAGAACATGTTAGCAAATTTGCATACAAATCTACATTTTAGGTACCAAATCTATAAAATATTTAACCCTTTTACAAGTGCAGAGAAAAATTTACAGAAGGCAAAGCACAAATGCAAATTAGCAAACAAATTAAAATGGTGCTTAATGAAAAGGCAGTGTGTTTTATACCAGAAGTGAAATACAGATGACCTCCTCTTGTAGCTGAAAGAAATGATTAGTGGTTCAGTTACACGCAGAAGATCAGCAAGGTGCTAAAGTTTTTGATGACTGAACAATGTTTTTTTTTTCTTTTGTGCAAATTAAACTGAACCAGTTTACTTTTCTTTTCTGTGTTGGCGACCTCTGGAATATGTTCTGTGCATTTTTAATCTTCTAACAAGCACCACTGACCTCCAGCATGTAGCTGAACTACAAATTGTTTGTTTGAAGTACATGAGGTCATTTCTGGTATTTAGCACGTCCCCTTTCCATTTTCAGTCTCCTTTTTATTAACTTTTTATCACTTGTCAAGTCCTTAATTTTTGTGAAATTTCTTGCTAAAATGTCTTTTTTAAATAAAATATAAATGTCCTAATTTTTTAAAATGTAAATGTGTTTTTCACTTCTCAGTTACCATAATAATGCCATACCAACCAGTTGTCTCCAGGATTTCAATGCAATGTTCCAGCATGTATCTTGGTTTTCTTCACATTTTAGAAATGTTGGTAACATTGAATACCTCATCGTTTTATTTCAGTAGAGAAATAATAATTCAGTGAACCCCTTTAAATCATCTCCAGTACACTGACCTATGCCTAATAAATAAAATGTATATGCTTCACATAAGTGAACCTCTTTTTAGTTTGTTGGAAAATGAGTCAGATGGAATCAGACAATGACTGTAGTTATTTAAAAGATAAAACCTTACTAGAGTCCATAGTTTTAGTTTTTTTTTACTTTTAAAGACTAATGTTAATCTCAGGATGTTTTATTTTTTGTGCTTTTTATGCATCTTAGGAAATGTTTAATGCAACCTTGTTTTAGTTTGTCTCACAGTGTGTACAATGTTTATTTTCATGTACTACATTTGACAGCTGATCATTGTATTTTAGCTCTTTAACACAGTGGCAACACTGGTTATTGATGTCCAATAATAATAAATCCATCCTAAATGGTTTTTGTTTCTTCTATCTGTTTAACTCTGTAAGTTCTGTAACATTGAAGGTGTATTTCAAAGTAGAGCAAAATCATTACATCAAGAGCACTACATCCATTCATTTACAATTTTATTAAATCTGTCAATGAAAAACAGACAAGACACGAGCTGTCAATGTCATCAGGAAGAACAGTCAGCATGGCTGAACAAGTGAGATCGGGAGGTTTTGGTGGGGGAAAAAAAATAAAAAAATCACATACCCTTTATTGCAAAACGTTTTTTTCCCCATCACCATCAAGAGCCCAGCCCAATCAGAGCAGCACTGTTCAAGTAAGGGGAGAGGGGATGACTGTAGAAAAAAACAAACAAAAAGCCCAAAACATAAAAATAATAGTAACAATGGAAAAAAGAAAACATCTCTACCAGACAAACACAATCACCTCAGTATAAGACAATTTTTTTTGTCACGGTCACAACAACCAGAGAAAAGTTGTTTTTTTTATTTCCTATATTTTTAATGAATTAAATAGCTTTTAAAAATATCTCACCATTTACTTATACTCATCTTTTTTTTTATTTATTGCGAAAAATAGGCAACTGGACTAATTGTGATGATTTGAGCTTGGTGTGTGTGTGTGTGCGTGTGTGTGAGAGACAGAAATAAAGATTAAGTAGAGATACAGTGAACGTCTTGGAGCGTCGGCACTGAGAGCAGCAGAGGTGTGTGGCGATGCAGTACTCCCATTCGGCCACCAGGTAGCACAGTTCAGTCTCAACCATTTCCTTTCAGAGTCCAGCTGTGACTGCCTAGATCCCCCTCAAACAATACCAGACGATGTCAAGTTCTGCCAACAATGGTCTCAGATTTATTTATCTTCCTTTTTCAGGAATGATGCTTATGTGTTGAAATGTTGTCCACGGTCATATTTTTGCGTTGCCAAATCTCAGTTCTATGTACAAAGGTTTCAAATCCCTGAAGGACGTTTACAAAGACAAGTGCAACCTTTATGTGAACATCCCCTTTCTGGAGAGGCTCGGAGATAAAAGGGTTCTTCTAAAGGGAAAATAAGGGGAACAGTACCAATTGTATCTGGTAAACGTGCCACAGTAGGAATGAATAGAATAGTTTTTTTGGGAATGGAAGTCAGGAATAAAGGCAGAGGATCAAGATGTAGGAATGTCAAAAGGCTGACAATGAGTCTGTAATTTTGTGATCCTCAGAGAGGTCAACAAAAAGTCCTAATAAAGTCCAAGAGATGTCATGAAAACAACAAAATGTACAAATAAAGCAAAGTATCAAGTGTTCATTTGTCATATTCCTTCATGCCGATCCATCAGTCGCTCCATGCATTTAGGACAAGTCTTTAGAGCCCAAGAGGATCTCCTCCATATTAAAAACTGATTGTGTTTCTATTTTCAACTTATTCATTCGCTCACTTTTTTTGTTTTTGTTTGTTAGAATGGCAGCTTTTAGTTGGATGCACCCCCGTAGTCCTTTGAGGCAGCCCAGACAGGAGTATAGAGCATGAAAGGTGGGGAGGAACGCAACATGGAGTGAGAAGCTTTTTTTGGGATTGGATTTTTGGAAGAAATCAGGGTGTAAACGTTTTAAGTCCAGAGTGGGTGCTTCTTCCAGGGTAAGGTTGGGCTGGAAAGAAAAGTGAAGGATCTATGTAGGCAGATCTTGAGCACAGGCACATAAGCTCATTCTAACACAAAATTACAAACTCACTCATCCCTCGTTAAGTCATAGTCATAGAAGATGGAGCTCTGGGTCGTTAGCAGTGCAACAAGGCTGCTGGATAACTGTCCTGTCACGTTAGTGAGAGGATCCGCAGCTGTAATCGGCTCATGACAGAATCCAAACAAGGGGTAAATGGAAGAGATGCAGCAAAACGGCGACATCTTGACACCAGAAGAAATAAAAGGCGCTTCACTTCAATTCTCCCTTTAATCAGGTGGGAAACATCCATCCTTCAATCGTTGGATTCTTTTTGGGAGATCTTTAGAAAGATACATATGCTTTGCCGTGTTATCTCCATGAGCTTGTTTTTACATTCCATCTGGGGAAAGGACGTGTAGTCAGGAATTAAGCCTAGTCTGGGAAGTATGTAATGGATGAGCGAAATGGGGCAAGAGGGAAGAGTTTCACATCTTTATCTATTGGTTTTCAGCTTTTCTCCACTTTGTAGTTCTGCAGGCTGCCACCAGAGAGTAATAGTTGGGTTGACAGTTGTGGGGGCAGAGTAGAAGGGGGTTTTCAGTCCGAGTTTGGGGCTACGAGTTGAGCCAGGGGTGGTTCAGGCATTCGCTGGCTGAGGCCCTCTTCTCAGGCACCATCTCCAGCATGGGCAGGAGGAAGTGAGTGAAGTGTCCGGCGTCTTCGTGCGACCAGCCGTACTTCTCCACCAACACATCAAACAGCGACCACGGCTTCAGCTTGGTTATATGCCGCAGCTCACCTGCAGGAGAACATACAGAGTCAATGACGGCAGAGGAGACCAGAAAGGGTTTAACAGCTGATCCATGCATAACCCAATTAGAACTGGTAGGTCTTTTTTCTTTGTCTTCTTTTCAACAAATCCCAAGAAGGAAAAACATGACAATTTTAACAATCATAACATTAATATGTGACATTGATGTTTTACAGCACGATTAGGAATGTAAGGGTAGCCAGAGGTTATGGATGAATGAAAAAGTGTTTAGATGGTTTTATGAATTGTTGATCATAGGAAAATATGCCACACAGCCGTCTTATCTCTTGACTCTAACTGGGACTTGATCATGCCGATTGTATCATTTTTACCTTTAAAAAAATATGTGATGCTCAGCATTAAAATTTGGACAATTAAGCAGTGACATTACAAATAATTACAGCTTACTCAAAAATTTTGAGTAATTTATTTATTTATTTATTTTGAGTCAAAATAAATCAAATATGGACATGAAATCGTTGTTCTGTGTCATAGGGATTAAAATAAGTTATTGTTTGTCCATCTTTGGTCTGATGGTCTAATATAAGTGTGGTTCATTTGAAAATCTACCTGATATCTTTCCAACCTTTTTGTTTTTACAGTGGAAAAGCAAAAAAGCTGATATTTTTAATCAAATGATTTTGTCAATGATTTGGGTGTTAAACATTGATTAATTAAACCCAAATAATAACACCACCATTTCTTCTTTGGGTTTTTGGCTGTACTGGCCATAATAATGCACACCCCCAGCCACACCGCAGCTAATTTCACTAATTACGTCACATCTTTTGTTTATGGATTTAATAATCAGTAAGGTGCTGTAATGACAAACTGAATAGCTGATCATCACAATAATAGGGTTCAAGTAATGGACAGATGTAGACAAGAGATAATGAAGAAAAATAAGTTATTCATTATTCACGGCTGGGGGTATCTGTATGAAAAAGTATGAGAAACTGATTAATGATGGGAGCAAATAAGACTGAAAGTCCAGTTTAAACCACAGCTGCCATGGTAACCTCTTTTCTCTGTGCAAGATTGAGAAGAGGGATGCATTTATTAAGCTTTCTATTCCATCATGAGAAAATAATTCTGATAAGCCTTTACAGTTTAACTCCGCTATGCAATGTCTCTATATTGGCAAGTGATGTCTATTTGTGCAAACAGACATTACTTGTCATAGAGCTCTCTATATTCTTTAAGTCTGAATTCTTTTAAACATTGTGCACATTTTCAAAGGTCATTTGTTTCTAGATTTAAATAAATAAATAAAAAATCAGTGCATCATGAAAACAGGGTGACAAGACTGCATGCCCACATTGTGCAGCTCGAGGCTTTTTGGCAGACAGAACAGGCCCCGAGAGACAGAGTGAGAAAGTCAGCCCGGATTAATGGAGCACCAGGAGATAAAAGGGTGAACATTGAGACGTCAAGTGCAAGCTCAGGCTGTGGAGAGAGACAACATCAAAGGCAGAATATTCAGATCTCATGACACATTATGAAGAATATATGAGCAGAAAGGATAGGAGAAAAAGTGAAACTGAAAAGTGAATAAATGAAAGCATGCAGGGGTTATCAACTGTATCAGACACAGGTCCGTACACTTACCATGCTCATAGCTAAGCAGAGCCAAAGAGGAGTGTTGCACACAAAAATAAGTCTGATGCATGGATTGTTTAGGAACTGGTTAAACTACCAGTTCCATGGTTATGCTGCTACTTTTGCTAAACTCTGCCCACCACACTCAAATTATTTAACCTTCATTTGACCTTGTTAAATGACCTTTTTTGAACATAAATTTAAAAAATAATTACCCAACAAAATGACCAAGAAACATTAATGAGATCATTATTTATCTTTTCATTCTCTGTAGGAGACTCGGAGAACAGCAGCTGCAGCTGGCTGTGACATAAACTAAATAAGCACAGCCACCAGTTACAGAGGAGATCACCTGTGCAACATAAACATGGGTGATCTTCTCTTAGTTTCCAGCTAGTTTTTAGCTGCTTTATTTTTTTTTCACCATTATCTTCTCAGACCTGCTGACAATATCTCAGCTGCAAGCAGAACTTACCGTACCTAAATGCTCTGTTGTTGACTAAAAAGGAACCAGTTGAGTATCAAAGACCTTAAAGACCTTCAATTTTGATAGCAGTGTCTGAACAGATTTGGGTAAATTCTTGTGTAAATGCTGAAAGCGTGGTTGCGTTAACTCATTCTGGCCTGATACAACATGTTACATTTGCCATCAAGTCTGATGGAAAGGCAGGAATTGTGTCTCCATTTTCAAGACACAAAGATTTACTAAGTGGTGAAAGCAGAGTCAATTATTCACAATGGGTGAAAAAAGGGTTAAGTTTTCCAATGTTTATTTACTTCATGCTCATACTTTAATAAAAGGCTAAGAAAGAAAAGGTAACTGGGACAAGTTAAATTTCACAGAGGGTTTGGAAGCCCTTTTTCATTTCCAATAAAACGTTCCCATTTTCACTGTCTAACAACCCCATGAATATGAAACGGTGAAAGAAAGTGGCTCATGTTAAATCTCCATCACTTAAATTGAGCAAATATGTAAATAAGCGCGAGCCACTAATGTAAAGCAGCATAAAGGTGAACACTGTTCCCAAACAGTGTAATTTTGTTAATGCAAGTGCACATATGTCCAAAATATCATAATATTCCTACAAAAAAAGGAAAGAAAAAAAACCCAGCATGGCAAAAACGCAGTTGGATGACTAGCCTCTGGTCCACTTCCTGAATTGAGAAGGGCATGTGTGTATGAGCTACGTTTCCATTAAAATAAAGGTTTAATGTGTTTGGGAATGGTGGATAACGGAGTAGATTTTATGTATATCAGCATTGGACAATATCAGTTTTAACATTTTTAAACCAGGTTGGGACAAAATGTTTGGCTGTAAATAAAAACTTACCTGAAACGTCCTGAACGTATAGCAGTACGTGTAAACTTTCATATGAAATGACCACTACTAGATGCAGCTTTTTTTGTCACCATTGCTAAATGATCAGTATAAAATACAGCTATCCATTTGGACGAGTCCTACACCTTACCAGCCACTATCCACAGAGCGGTTTACCTTTCTTGGAGAAAAACTCTCGGCTGTACTTCCCGGCAGCGACCACTTTGCGTGGGACCTTCCCAAGAAGCTCCATGATCAAAGCGATGTGGTCTGCCCAACATCCCATGCATCACAAAGGGAACAGGCACGGTTCAGCGTTACAGCATGCACACACGTCAACACACACATACCCTGGCTGTTTAGTACCGACACACACTGCTGCCCTCAAGGCACAGACACATTCTCAGACTTGAAACCAATGCAACCTTTTTCTTCCCATTTTCATTTTTAATTGACAAAAAATTTTAAAACTAAATTTAGTCTGCTTGTGTCCATTTGTGTCCCTTTCAGACATCTGTGTGTCTCAGTCCCAGCAGCTCTCTGGCCAGCACTACCTCTTCTGTTGAAGAACTCCCGGGAATATTTTCCAGAGAGTGCAAAGTGCCTTGGAATACAACCCAGCAGCTCTATGATGTGGGCTATGTGGTCTATGGAGGAGAAAGGGATAATGGAAAGAAAGGGGAGAGAAAGAAAGGTGCCAAAAAGAAGAGGTGGACAAATAAAGATGGAAAGAAGTGATGGGGAGTATTTTATCAAACAGAGATTTAAATAAATGAAAATGATAAAAAAAACAGGTGGATTGAAAGTAAGAAAAGTTGGGATAATAGAAGATTGTGGAGGGGTAAGGGAGGGATAAAAAGACAAGGAAGAGGAAGGAGAAAAATACAGTCACAGACAGCAAAGGAGAAAAACTGTTAATAAGCTATGCCCCCAAAGCAGAGTGGAGAAAATGAGATGAATAAAAGTGAAAATACTCAGTTTCAGAATTAAATGGACTTTTTGTTGTGGCCTTGGTGATGGGAGATCACCAAAAATGCCCCTTTAAAAATCTGGATGTTTGGAATAAAACTCGCACTGACTGTGTGAAACATGCAGCAGCGAGCTAACTGTGTGTCACAAGCAGTGAGAAAAATAACACAAGTGAGGTCCAATAGAAGTGGAAATGAAGTGATCAAGGAAAGAAGTGAGAATGAGGGAATGTGCTGAGCTTGGTAAAAAGGTGTTACTTACTGGTGTCTATGTGCAGGCAAGTACATTTTACACAGTTTCATGAACTGTGTGACCATTGTGTGTATCTATAACCCTGATACACTTCAGGGTTTTTATGAGCAGTAGGGTAAAGATGAGTAGAGGCATAGCAGCAGAATTGAAGGGCAGGATTTACAGCTGACAGAGGATAGAAGGATTTGGGGTGAAGGATGGCTATACTAAGGCCACTTCTGGACTTGTTTTTATGTAAATCCATTTACTAGAAATACAACAAACATTTTATATTTAATTTTTTCTCCACTCTTTGGATACATTATTGGAAACAATCGTCACAATTATAACAATGAATACCATAAAGAATAAATTAATTATACTAAACTTAACATTACCAAAGTTTCATATAAATTATGGAGAAAAAAAAACTTATGAAGCAATAATTTATAGCATGCAAGTCTTTTTGTTTTTAACGTGAACATTTTCACTAACAATTTGTCATTCATTATCTAGTCAAGATCTGATTTAGTATTAAGGTACAATGTTTAGATCTGCTTGTTTATTAGAATCAAGAGGATAAAAGCCTAAAAACTTACCCTCATCGCGGGAGTAGTCCTCTCCAGAGTGGGGCTCAAACAGGTAGTCCCCTGTGGCTAGTTCAAATGCCTGACAGAGGAAAAACAAATAAAAAAAACAACATAAAAACTGTTTTCTGTGCCATGTGCTGAGTGTAGGAGTTAGTTTCCGTACCATGCAAGCAGTACTCCAAATGTCAGCAGGAGTGCTGTAACCGGCTCCTATCAGAACCTCAATAGAACGGTACTGTCTCGTCTGGATGTCTTCTGTAAAGTGCTTATGCTGTTGATGAGAGGGGGAACAAAAGAAGAAAATAGTCTCACCAAAATTCTTACATTGTTTTAATGAACATAACGTAACTATAATGTAGATAGCTGGTTTGATTTTTTCTTTATGTACATTTCATTAATTTGTTTATTTGTTTTTTTTGCAGAACTACATGTTGTATCTTTGGAATAAAATCATAGACTCTGCTTTGCGTTTGTTTTTTTGCAGCACACCTCAAGCAGCCAGAATCTAAAACTTTCTGCTGCACACAGAGACCCCCCCAGAAAACAACAAAGTAATTTAATCACAACATGAGTCAGTTGCAGTATGTCTTCTTTTCCTGCATTATCCTCATTAAAATATCTCAACATGAAAACTTGAGATCTGGAGTAACTAAATCTCCTGGATGGGTTTCATATGCAACTTCTAACAATACATAAGTGTTAATAAAATACAAAATCTAACTTTACAAACTATAAATCCACTTTTAGCTTGAGATCATATGTCAGCAGCTCCTGAACTGTTTAAGGAAGGAGAACTTCTATGCAGAGATGGAGTCTCGAGTCTGGGGCTTGGACTTGAGTCACATTTAAGTTGCATATCCAGTGTACTTTAACTCTTGATTTGACACATTTGAGACTTTTTTGTTCCATGATTTTCTGCCTATCTGAGCTAAAGTCTGATGCAATTTCCATATATGTCATACTAACAATCAATCGATCAATGGTGACACTGGTGACACTGGTGGTCTGTTGGTGCAGCCCAGCTGTGACTGTTTGCTATGGAAAATGCAATAAATTAGATAAATATAATCTACTACATCCATCCAACACTAACCCAAACCCAACTTCATCCATCCTAAAACGCTTCGGAGAGGTTAGTCAGTGTAAAAGCTCGTGTTAGAATCTATGTTAAGCAACAAGCTTAAGCAGTGTGAACTTTAACTTCTTTTTACTTTATACTAAAACAATCAACAGTGAGCTTGTTAAGTCAGGTGTTACATGTTTATCTGCTGCAAGATACCCAAGTCAAATTATTAAGTAATCATTAAGAGACATGTGCAGAATCTTGCAACAAGCTGCCATTTGAATCAGGTGTGTTGGAGCAGGGAAATGTCTAAAACCTGCAAGAAAATTTGTTTTCCCCTTTACTAAAATGTAGTGTTTTGGGAAAAGTTAGACCCTCAGACAAGGTGCAACCATAAAGGCATATACATCATAGCAAAGCAATGAAGACTATTAAAGTAGAGCCATTATTAGATGAAGGTGGATTTCTCCTGATAAAGAATCTTTTTCTAACTTGAGTTGAAGATCATTTTGGAATAAGTGGTATAGAAAATGGAGTTAAACATTGTTTCTAGCATTTGAATATCCACCTGTCAAATGTGACCCTTCATCCTGTTTTTAGTCTCTGTGATCTGATGTTGACATCTAAGTCTATAAATGTTACAAAGCTGAAACCTTCAATGTTACATCAGTACATTTAGATTGTTCCCCTTTGCCACTGATGTGTTAACTCTGCTCTGATTTATCTATTGTGTAGTTGGTTCTGACACTTATAAGCTCGATTTCCAATGCTTATCAGACACTTTTGCAACTGGTTTAAAGCAGGTAATGCTGATGCCTGTAAACCAGAAGAACCAGCAAGAAACCTAATGGGAAACAAACTACGAGGAAGATCCACAACAGGAAAACTCTGATTCAGAAAGGACCTCCGTCTGGGATATCCTGGATACTTTGGGAAGATGTTCCCCAGCCAGTGAGTTTTGCTGTGGCATCACAGTTAAAACACTGGGTTGAGTCATGGCATGATCATCTTTCAAAAGTCAGATGCCATTTGTAAAGCCATTTTTATTTAGCCTAAAGTTTATCATGTCTCTTCATGACAGGAACAAAAACCACATCCTATTAGTAAGAATATGGACTTTTAAAAGTTTTAATTTTTTTTTATCTTCTTTTTCTTTTCTTGTAAATGCAGTTAAAAACGGTGATAGAAAGCTCATCAGTGTGTGACAATTATTTGGAGGAGTTAAAAAAAACCATAACAAAACTAAATATGATTAATGAGAAAATGCATTTTAAAAATCAGTAATAAAATAAACTAAGCTGAGTACACACACAACAAAAATCAATTTATATGCAATTATCGTGTGACTTACCACCCAGCAAGCATTCCCAAGGTCAGCAATTTTGACTCTAATAGAGTCAGCATTGCGGGGGTCCAGTGGGTTGATCAGGAGGTCTGCAGCTCTGGCCCTGACTGATTAGTGAAATAGTTCATACACATAGTAAGTGGAGACAAGGGAAGCTTACACAAGAACCACATAAACCCAAACTCAACGTAATGATGATTCCATGACCTGGAAGAGTTCTGATGCTGAATCATGAGTGGCAACTAAAGAGCTGATTTTTATGACAGATTTGGAAAACAAACATCAAAACGCTGTGATACTGTTTTTCATAACTCATATTACATTGCTCAGTTAGCTTAAATCTAAATTAGTTTAGTTAGTTTAATTACAATTCTTATTAGTGTTAGATTAGGGGATTAAAGCAAAGAAATAGAACTGCAAGAGGATGATGATTTTTGTGATAAATGTTTCAAATAGATTAGATTGTGATAGATAAATAAGATCAGATAAGAGATAGATAAAAGAATATTATAAATTAAGACATAAAAACAATAATGCAAAATAATAAAAACACTTCTATTATGAAAAATAATACAATTTTACAGAAGTGTTAATGAAATAAAATGTAAATATGGTAAAGTATCATAATGAAATCAAATATGGCCTTTAACAATCCTGCATGTTGAAATAACAATGTCAACAAAACCAAGTATGATGCAGCCACATTTATTGCTCCCAGGTGTAAAATTCTCCAGCAAGCACCACTTCAGGAGAAATGGTTGAGGACAGTGGTCTTGAAATCAAACAAAAATAAACAAAACCAGGCAAAAAGACTTGTGGAAAAAGGAAAGACAAAGAAAATGCAGCATTTGCACGTTTTACGACAGCTATGTATTGTGTCGACATTGTGAGCTATGTTGTGTTGATATGAATGAACTGCACTTTTTATGAATGAATGAAATTTAAATCAAATCAGCATCATCTTACAGCCCTTAATTTATGTCAACAAGATACCTATGAAGGTTTAGCTAAACTTATCTAGAGACACTGTACTTCACAAGAGGGGCAAGAAACAAGGAAATTATTTCTCTTGGCAACCTTTAAAAAAACTGGGACAAATCTGGTGTGCTTGGAAGAAGAAAATACAGCCAGACTCCAAATTCTCAAATAAGCAGATAAATAAGCAGATAATATTAATGGTATATGTAGAATCAGGAATGAAAGTAAGACAATTGTATCACTTTGTTTGATTTTGAAGGCATGAAGCTCAGGCAGCATGCGGCGTCCGAGATGAAGCACAGTAGCACTCTCAGTGTGCAATAGCATATGGATCCTGAAGATAAGATGCCACCATACGGTGATGCCATCAACAATCATACTGACTTCTAGAGCCCATGGATGAAGCAGAAACACATTGCCAGCTCACATGATGTCACCCTCTAAACTCGATTCATGAGATAAGAGAAACTTATTCAACCTTGAGAAAAATCCAAACACTAACTTTATTTTTGATACTAAAACCTTTATTTTTTAAATAAATATTCTCCTTTTTCATGTTTAAGCGACTCCAATACTCTACAGTGCCACACAACCCAAAACTGTATAAGTGTACATACATGAGGGTATCATGTATTATCTGATGCTGAAGTGTACAATATATAATGGGTTATTTGAGATGCTTTTTGGGTGTGTGTGTGTGTGTGGGGGGGTTGTCTGTGTGTTAGTGATAGAGAGAAAAATGACTCGATGTATCTCTGAAAACAGAAAGCCTTACAGAGGGCACCTGATCACATACCAACTGTGTCATGATGCGGATCAAACCAATAAACATTGTGTGACATATCTTGTATGGTCATCTCACCTTTGGGTGTGTCTCCTGTGCTTGAGGATGACACAGTGCGACTACGGTCTGCAGTGGGGCTATTGGGTGAAGGTCCAGCTCCGATGTCCGTCGTTCCGAGTGAAACGGGATTCCCCGGCTCTGGATCCAGGGGCAATTCAGGGAAGCGGGGCATTGTTCCGTGATGCTGGTCACTGGAGCCATTGGTCAGCCCTGGTTCAGCTAGGTCGCCATTATACATCTCATATCCAGAGCTGAGCGAGAGGTCTCTGTCTGTGTAGCTGAGCTCAGACTCCACCAGGGGGCAGAGGAGAGGCTCGGGGGTAGGTGAAGGAGGTGGAGGTGTACCAGGGTTTTGTCTGAGTCCCTCAGAACCCAACAAAACATGCCCATTGGTTTTAGCCAAATTAGTTTTATTGTTGTGGGGTTTGATGGGAGAGGTGCTGTCTGTGAGAAGGTCAGCTGTTGTGTCATCATCCTCATCTTCTTCCTCTTCTTCCTCCCCATCCTCCTCCCCCACTTCTTCCAACCCTGCTTCCTCTTCCACCACTGCCTTCTCCTCCTCCTCCACTTTACTTTCCCCTTTTGGCTCCTCAGTCTCATTTTCCTCCGTTTCAGCTTCTCTTTTCACCTCTTCCCCTTCTTCTTCTTCTTCCTCTTCTTCTTCCTCCTCCTCCTCCTCTTTCTCCTCCTCCACTACTTTTTCCTCTGTTTCCTCCACATTTTCATCCTCTGCCTCTTTTAATCCATCATCTTCTTCCTCCTCCCCCTCCTCCTCATGCTCTAGCTTTGTCTGTGTCAAATCTCCATTACCCTCCTCTGAGGGAGGAGGAATGGGGGCATCCTTTTCGGCAATAGGTGTAGGTTCCTCCTCTTCTTCTTCTTCTTCTTCTTCATCATCATCATCGTCGTCGTCTCCTACCTCCTCATCTGGGTCATCAGCGGGGATATGAGGTGCCTCACTCTGCTCCTGGGGAGGTGCTGCACCTAACGTGAAGAGAGAAGCAGAAAAATGATAAAAGCAGGAAGTGGGTGGGAAGGGGGATATTCAGAAAGCACAGTCAAATGCAGTGTAGGCAAATATAAAGAGAGAGAAAAAAAATAAATATGAAGATGTAAAAACAGAGGATGAAGAGAGGAGAGATACAAAGTGTCTTTTTTTTAATTCATTTTTCCTTTTTTGAGAATCATCCTGGCTTTCCATACACAGTAGGACATGTGTGGGCAGTGGCTGGAGCAAGTCCACATCCTTTTCATTCACAGAAAGAATACATAGACCTGCATTATGCAAACTCACAGATCTATGCATATTGCTGGTGTGCTAGTCTGTTAAAAAAATAAACAAGTTTCCAGCCTTTAACAACATGGATACAAATAAAAGTCCAACACATACAACATATATTTCTTAAATTTCCTTCACACATTTAAGCTAAATTAGTATAATATTATAAAATACCATCAGGATGCAGCAAAAAACCAGCCAACTAATCCTTTTTGACACCAACACCTACCCCTGGCCTTCAATACTCAGCCTTGAATTTCTTTCTTATTTTCCAAACCTTTTCATGACAATTTAGTTCAGTTCAGCAGGGCTGAATGAATCAACGGTGCTGCTGATGATTCAGAGGTCTGAAACACGGTGGGGAGGAAGAGCTGCAACAAATGCATTGCATAGACTAGGCTTATTGACAAAGCTTCAAAGTGTCCTGTGTGACCACAAAAAAACCCAAAACAAAACAAAAAAAACCCAACAGAACAATTAAAAGTAAAACAAATGTGACAGGTAAGTTTAGAATCTCTAACCTTTGAAATGTATGTTTGTGAATGTCTAGCTGTATTCTTGACAAACCTCCAAAGCACAATTTTTATCATCATCATCAATAATGATGATGAAGAGGGGCCTTCCGTGGGTTATTTAGATATAACTTTTCAGTTATAACTAAGATATTCCCTCAGAGGATGAATAAAGTATCTATTGATGGGGAAAAAGGGAATTTAAGTGAAACGGTTGTTAGTACCAAAATGAGACAACATTCATCGTACTGGACTTGTCTGGGCTAAAAGGCTTCGCTGATGCCGATAAATAGTTACGACAACAAACGGAGTACAATCACTGAACGCACAGTAAGCAAAACCTTAAATGGGAATGGGTCACATCAGCATAAGACATCACTGGGTGCAACTCCCGTCGTGAGACTGACGCTACAATTTGCACAGGATAGATAGAAAAGATAACTGACAGAAAACTTTGCTTGGGATGATAGGTATCCATTTCAGCTGCAACATCCACATGGAGGGGTCATAATTTGACATGAACAACATGAAGCATGATTCCAACCAGCCTTGTGTCAACAAATCAGGCTGTGGTGTAATGATCAGCAGCCTTCAGTATTGTTGCTGATCATGCCTTTATAACCACATTGGACCAATCTTCTGCTGGCTTCTTAAAGCAGGAAAACTCACCATGTCACATAGATCAGAAAATCTGAAACTTGTTTTAAACACAACAATGAGTTCACTGTACTGCAATGGCTTCCACAATAACCAGATCTCTTACTAATAAAGCAGCTTTGGGATGTGGTGCAGCCAACAATTCTGCGTTTGTGTGATGCAATCATGTGCACATATGAAAATCTCTGTGGAAGGTTTTTAACTCCTTATTAAATCTATGCCATGAGGAATTAAGGCAGTTCTGAAGGTATAGGGGGCCCAACCCAGTTCAATTTACACCCAATAAAGTGATCTGTGATTATAGTTGAATAGTTGTCAAACCAAATTTGTTGTGAAAGAGCAAAATCTTTGTTAAAAATGCTGAAAAACAAATTTAACTTTAATTTAGGAAAATTTCTATCATCACCAGGTATCACAAGATAGTTTGTGTTACAGCATTATTAAATTGTAATATAAAATTTAAATGAATTAATATAAATTCAATTTTAATAATGTTAATTTATTGTTTTATTTTTCTGAGAAATCATCACATGACATGAAAAAACATTTTCCACTCATGCAGAACTGACAGAAAGTTCAACTATCTACTAACACTGATATCATGAATGTGGGACATTTCAGTAGAATCACGTGATGGTAATTCCTACAGCTTACATAATTTACTAAGACAAAACCCCCCAACAAGGCTGATTGGAGACTCTAAATTGCCCATAGGAGTGAGTGTGAGTGTGCGTGGTTGTTTGTCTCTGTGTGTTTGCCTGTGTGTGGCGGTGTACACCACCTCTTGCACTTTGTGAGCTGGGATTGGCTCCAGCCCCCCGCGGCCCCGTTCAGGGAAAAAGCGGTAGAAAATGGATGGATGGAAAACCTCCCAAAAACGGTGGGTAAACCTCAACACAGAATTTCAATATATTGTGAATATGTTGTGTTTTTGGTGTCATTTTGGTGTAATGATATCTAAATCTGAATAGGATGATGAACAGAAATGTTTAGACACAAGCCGTCATTGGACCTGAACATTTAGGCCTTTATTCATGGTTCAAACACTACTTTTGGCTTTATTGTTAGAGAACAGCTTGTTCTGAAATAAGGGCTTAAAAGTTTAAAAGTTCACCTATAAATATTAGAATGGCTTTTAAGTTCATTCTGACATCTTGCAAACAGTCAAAGATCCCTAACATTTTGTGAGTAGTGTATATTCTCCAGCTGATACGGTGAAATTTATGATATAGTTTTGTCAAGTCTGGTTTAATCCCATTTTACTCCATCCATCCATCCATTTTCCACCGCTTATCCGAGGTTGGGTAGCAGGGGCAGCAGCCTAAGGAGGGAAGCCCAGACTTCCCTCTCCCCAGCCACATTCACCAGCTCATTCCCAGGCCAGTCGCGAGATGTAGTCGGTCCAGCGTGTCCTGGGTCTACCCCGGGGCCTCCTCCCACAGGGACGTGCCTGGAACACCTCACCAGGGAGGTGTCCAGGAGGCATCCTAACCAGTAGCCCGAGCCACCTCATCTGGCTCCTCTCGATG
>JBAMHV010000010.1:12988488-13010152 GCA_037177535.1 Pseudomugil gertrudae
TCATCCCAGCCGCTTCACACTCGGCCGCGAATCGCTCGAGTGAGAGCTGGAGATCAGGACCAGATGAAGCCAACAGATCCCATTTTACTCTCACTTCATTTATCACTTGCTGAAGTTGAACTTCCTGGCACAGATCAATTCTTCATTTCTCCTCAGTTTTTGAAACACCGACATGTCATTCATCCCTCCAAAGCAGCAAGATTTTATAAGAAACGTCTGATTGTAATAAAATATTTAATCTCGCTGCTCAAGACAAAAAGCATCAAGCATTACTCACACGTATGATTGGTCAACCTGATGGGCCTCTCTCTCACTCCTCCCTCCTCCTCCTCCTCCTCATCTTCCACCTCTTCCTCATCATCGTCGTCATCGTCGCTCTCTCCCAGTGCCATACTGGGACCCGGAGGAGGTGGCGGTTGTGTCTGCAGCTGATCCGGGGAGGGTGGGCTGTCTTCATTTGTTTTATCTCCATCTTCTTTGGCTCTTTCTTCCTTTTTTTCTGCCTCTCTCTCAAGGGCTTCGATCTCCAGCATCCGCCTTTCCAGAAGCTCAGCTTGTCTCTTTTGCTTCTTCTTCAGCTTCTTCTTCTTGTTTTTGGAGATCTTCCCCATCTTGATTTGAGAAAACAGAGAGAGAGACAGAGAGTCACCTGGGTGGCAGACATAAATAAATAAGGAGCATTCAAGGGCAAAAAAAGTGGATTATGATTTGTGTGCAAAGTTAACTAACTTTACACTTTATACTGATCTGTAGGTGGGAGATTACATCCTTATAAATTCTTCTACTGCTAAAACCTGTTTTATTCTCGATGTGCTTCTTAAGTTTGGTGACTTGACTATTACCAGAATTACACTTTAAGCTACTGCACATCAGGAGATGTCACAGTCTTCTAAGCACAAACCAGGATTAAGCAACATTTCAATAAAAGTCCTGAAATAGTCAAAGTTCCAGTTGTTAAATTGTACATACACCCAATGCAGACACACATGCACACACATTCCTGTGAAACCATTGGTTGATATTTACCAAACAATATAAGTTCTGAAGAAGGTTGAGAAAAGAGTGAGGACAATTAAGATACAAATTCAGAGTCTTCTAACCACTGCCCGTTTAAGGTACAACACATACTACATGAGTTCTCCACAGAAGCCCAAAATATTCATTTAAGGGTGTAAACAAGCAAGCAAAGTGTTGATATAGTGATTTTAATGATATAGTACCAACATCTCTTGTGTTTCTATGGAAGCGGTTAATCACTTTCAGCAGGTGGCAGCATCATTACAATCTAATATCAATTAGCTTGAAAAGTAAAATACTCATTTACTTTCTAAAATTGCAATCAGAGAATGATTTTTGTTGCAATTTGGAGGATCAAATTTTAGAGAAAATGCTTAATGTATACATTTTAAAAATCTATTTAGTCTGTATATTGCATATGTTTGTGTGTGTGTGTGTTTTATTAGTTCATACTCACATCAGTTGTACTCACCGGTTTGAGCTGGGGGGCTGTGCTAACTGAGAGATGGAGAGAAAAACAACATTAACATTTTCTGCTTCAATCTGTTTGATAAATTTCAATATTCAAAAGGTTGAGGTTTTGTACGAGCTTCCTTTAGAGACATTGCTAACACAAAATCATTAGCAAATAAAGGAAAAATAGCTGTTAACACCCACCGTCACTTCATCATTTACTTTGATCAATAAAAATTCAGGTTTTTTATTGTACAGTGATAATAAATATTTGCTGTATTTTTACAAACAAATCAGGAAATTAAGTAGGTTTAATCTTTCATTCCTTCCTAAAACAACCTGTCAATATGCACATTAATTAGTGAATGGTTTTGATGTAATTTGTTGAATCATCTCACCTTATAATCTTAGTAACAGCGTATTAAACTGGATTTCCTGTGTGCCTGGAATTAACATGACTCCCACACAGCTTCTGTCATATTTGAGCACATCAGATCTTTATTAACTCAAATGAGCAAAAATAAAAAAGCACACATCTGCACAAATGTGCATATCTATCTGCTCTTCCCTTATTTTGTGTCTTCAGTCAAAGGAAGACTCTACCACTCTCAAGCTCCTTTGTTTTGACAGTTGGTGGTTTCATTCGTGATTTTACAAAATGTACAAATGTGAAAAGAATAAGCGCCTATCCAAAGATTTAAAAAAGGCCTGACTGGCTGATGCAAGCAACTGACAGCTTATGGTGAGATTCAGCAAGAGGACAGGGTTCATGTTAAGTCTGTATTGACCAATAGGCTTTTTTTAAGTCAAAGGTGTTGGCAAGTAAAATAACTGGAGCACCAAAATGGTGCTTAACTTTGTTGTTAACTTTTTAATGGTATTCTATTTACTGCATTTTTTTTACAAGTGACAATTTCAGAATCTCTAATATCAGCTGTTTTTCCTACAGCACATGCAAATATATTGGTATTGGTTTATATTTGTATTGGAAATTAGGATTCACATGATTGGTATATCAAAGATCAATAAAAAAAAGCCAATATTTAACATCACCAGTATTAAGGGACTAAAATAACTTCACTGCATGATGGATGATTAGAAACATTTCATTTGGGTTTCCACTATGTCAACTTTCCTACTAAGATTAATTTAACTTTAGTATGTAATATAAAGAAATCCAGTTTGTGTGTTTTTTTTTTAAATACTCTTCAGACATTTTTCTTCCTCATGAACAAGTATAGTAACTTTTTGTTATTTACATAAGCACCAAAGAGAAGGGAATACACCTGAAACCACCTTAAAATCTCACAAATAAACATGATGTCACATTTGTTAAATCCAAACCTGAAATGTAGGGTCACTATAACATCTAGTTAGGTCCAGTTCTTGCATCAAGCAAGTAATCAAACACATTTCCTAAATCATTTTCTTATGAAATGCATGATATGTTAATGTACATGGTGCTACCTGCTGATCCGGATGGTGGTGGAGCTCCAGCTTTCTGCCATTCTGTTGCCTCCATAGCCATACGCCTAACAAAGACGTCATCTACACACATCAGGATGTTCTCGGGTTTGATGTCGGTGTGGATGATTTTACACTTTGCGTGGAGGTAATCCAGACCCTGCAGGACCTGCAAACATGTCAGGATAAAGTTAGATTTTGGAGAAAAAAGCAACATGTTTACATGAATGCTACATTCTTCCTTTATTTCCTTTTTTTCCTGAGTTAAGTAAAACAAATTTTTGAATGTTTGTCAGATGTTGAAAATTGTTGACATTTTCCTTCAACTGTTTCTTTCATTTGTTGTTGTCTAGAAGCTTTGATGAAATGAAAAAAGCATCATTTTTTAATGCATTTTTAGTGCCGCTTGTGAGCAGCTGACAAAATGCTCAACAACTTCACATGCTGATCAGGAGGTTGATGAGGAAATTTCTTCCACATCTTGCATCTGAAAATAGTCCATTTTAAACATGAAGTGTGTAAAACACACAATGGACTTCTTTCATTGGTTCAAGTAATGCACTATTTCCTTTAATTATTTTTTATTTATTTGGTTTTGTTTGTTTGCTTTTTGGCTATAACTGGAAAGACATGTGCACTATTCATGATAGATTAGCTTTTTTAAGCATATTCCAGGAGCTTGGTAAAGTAGTATATGGCATCACTGAAAATTTTGAAGCCGTTTTTTTGTTTTTTTTGCTCTAAATTCCTTTAAAAGCTCTTTTAAACAAGTCCTGTAGGGCACATTCAACCTAGCCAATGCTGCCATTGCTTTACGGTAACTGTTTTATTATAACTCTTTTATTGTAGCATTTTATGAACTATCATTTTGGTTTTGGTATCTGCATGTGTCAGTTCTTTTATACCCTGGCCTGCAGATGAAAAAAAGCATTGTGCTAAAGAATGAAAAAAACTTATTGGTTTAAATACAGCTGCATCCAACTGATAAAAAGTAAGTGGTAGAAGAAATAAAAACAAGCAAGAAATGTCTGACAAGATTAAAACACAAGAAAAACAGTCTCGACTAGTCCAGATGGTTTCCTATTCTTTCTTGCTTGATCTAGAATTAGTGCTCATACGGCAATTTATATAGTTTATAGTTTATATAGTTCTATAGTTTTACTTCATGTGGTTAAACCTGTTTATACTGGTTCTTTTGGTTCCAGTTAAAGTAGTGGGAGGAAAACAGAACAGCAATCCTACAGTATTACTATAGTTTGAGTGTGTAATCACCAACAAGCAGGAAAACAGGATGATGGAATTCTTTATCAGAAAAAAAATCACTTTCACTTCATCTTAACTCTAGAATGTGTTATAGGGAAAAACAGGGCTGATATATATCCACTTGTCATTGATGCAGTATGTGACAACCATTAAAGGAGAAGACTCAATATTATCACATTCACCTGAAAAATCATACAAAATCCTAAAAGTCTTCAGAATTAATTCATTTTGATGAATCCATCGAAGTTTATCATGGTTGCACTGTTTGACTAATTTTGAAGATTTCAGACCATTTTATCAAACAGTGGGATTCCTTTTCTAATGCAATTTATTTCCTTTTGTGTGTACACAACAGCCATACCAAAAAACATAGAAAGACGTGAAGGTATCTTTTTTTTTTTAGAAATGAATCATTTCCACAGTGGGCAAAAAGCAGTGTAAACTCTTATCCATAGATAAAGCTATGATTTAAATGCATTAATCAGATACACATAATTGATTTGTGACTATGATTTTGCTCTTGGGAATAGAAGGTGGTAATTGGGATTATTTAACAAATTGCAGTATCTAGGTGCTAAATGAATCCAAATTTAATGAAAATTCAGTCAACATCGTCTAAGCAGACACTCAGCTTGTGTGTAAGTCCTCACCTGTCTGATTATGCTCTTGACACAGGGTAGTGGCAGACCTTGGTAGTTGGATTTAATTATCCATTTCAGCAGATGATGACCAAGGACCTCAAAGACCATGCACACATCTGGGTAGCAAAGTCAAGAACTCATAATAATCTAACTTAGAAAGTCCCAAAACAGAAACAAGGAGGGAGACATTTTCAGATAAGGATACGAATGCCATTGACTCCAGAAATCTTAAAGTCGTCAATCAGCTGAACCACCATGTCCTTGTTGGGATCACTGGGGTCGCTCTCCCTCACCTTGGGGACAGTTGGATAAGAACATATAGTAAAAGTGTCTGGAGAGGTTGGGGGTGGGGGGTGATAAGGCAGGATATAGAAGAAAATGAATAGACAAAAAAATAGACTAAAGAATTACAGCAAAAAAATGCTTTTTAACCCTCTCTTCATGCAGTAGAGAAAATCTTTGAAACAATTCTATCATAAATCTAATAAATACTTTGAATACCAAAATCATGAGGTCAAACTCAGCTAAAAGAGTCTTGAGAGTAATTATACTGTATGTAGAAAAAACATTATTTTCATGCAAACCAAAGAAACATGGTGTTATACGGAAGCAGTGGATTTATCATTTACAAAGATATTTGTCTATATAATGATATTTTTTACCATCCGTCTATGTTTTCTGAATTTTCTTAATGCTTCTGTGTATTTCTGCAGATGGAAAATGGCTTAGTGTGCTTCAACCTAGTACAAAACATTTCCTCATTAAATAATCCTGCTGTATTTTGTCTCTTCAGTTAACTAAAAATAAACTAAAAGAAAACCAAACTGGACTACTAACTTCCATTTTTCACTGGAAATAATGTTTTGTTTTTCTTTTTAGCATAAATATAAATATTATATTTAAATGTTCATGCTCCAGGTGATTTTAATTTAAATAAAACATATCTTGATGCTGAAACTTCTACACTTGTCATGTCTTGGCATTCTTTTAAAATCACCCATTAACATATAGCCTTTATAGTTTTAAACATTCTTAATTATCTTTGGAGTATTTCATTCGGACAGAAAGCGGGAGAAATAGTCGTCTTGAAGAGGTTTGAAGTTGAAAGATAAATAATCAGCTAATCTTTTGAGTGAAAGCAGAGACTGCAGAGATTAAATTTGAAGAACTTTAAAAGTAAAAGATAGAAAGAACATGGAAAAGAAGGAATAAAAGAAAGACTACAGGAACTAATAAAAAAATATCCCAAATACAAATACACCAAACTTATAAGATTCTTACACAACGCAGAAGCTTGATCTCATCCAGGGCCGTCTCTGTGTAGTGTTGGGCGCTCTTTACCACCTTCATCGCCACAAAGTTCTTCACTCTATGGTTCAGTACATACATTCAGTACAGTTCTGTGCAACCAAACATGTAAAGATCAGTCAGACATGAGGCTGATAACGCATTATCAAGAGGTGTAAGATAAAATGGCACAGCATAAAAACAGTTTGCAAATCTTGTATAACACCAAGAACAAACATAACAAATGAGAAACAGGAGAAAAAAGAAAACAAAAACAGAAAGCGATGGTAAAAAACTTTCCCCATACGAGACTTCAGTGGCATAATCTATACCACGTGGCAAACTCAAGTGGGCTGCAGCCGTATCCGGCACATAAATGAATTGGGTTAGAAGTGATTCACTGATGCAGTGCACTCACCAGCATAATATCAGCTGCCATATTGCCAGTGTGTTGCCATGTCAGTCACTGGCCTGTGAGCACATACCTCACTCATTCTGTAGCAGCCTGATGGAGCTACTGTACTTACGTGTCAATTTTCAACGACCCCTCTCCCCAAAAAATGGCTACGTGAAAAGTAGACATTGAAAATGGGGTTTTCAGGGCAGGTGGATGGGTTTATGTTCACAAATATAAAGGGAAAAGCTTTATGCCTTCTGCGAGGAAACTGTGTGGCTGTGTTAGAAAACACTTTGAAAAGAAGCACCCCCACAGACACAAGCATCTGAACACAAAACTAAGACTTTAACAAGTACTAGAGATAAAATAAAGTCTGGTGCTACAGTAACATGTTCTCAAAAAAGTCATCACAAAGGAAGGCTGCTGTTAACAGCAGTTGTATTTTGGCAGCAGAGTTTAATAATCAGCCCAGCCCTTTTGTTTGTAACACTGTGAGACCAGAAAAAAGGTAAGCATTTTAAAATGTAGCCTGAGCTAACACACCATTGCTGACCATGCACATCAGTCCGCCACCAATCTCCAACAGCAGCTCGTAGAAAAGATTTTGTTGCACATTCCTTTGCAGTGGATGAGAGCACAAGCACTTTTGCTTTTTATCTACATGGTGCAATCACGCTTTTGCATGACGTAAGAGTTGCTGAGATTACAATCAATATATGGCACAACTACAGGGAAGGATCTCTTTGATGAGCCATCTTATTTATAGATATGAATTTGGTTGGTTTTGGGATAAACTTCTTGAACTGGCAATAAATGGTTCGCCCAGAATGAGACTAGATTTGTGAGAAGGATCTGGGAGATAATGCAGAAGGAAAACGTCAATGAGTTGACGCCTTACCACTGCATCACTTACTAGGAATTGTTGGGTAAAAAAGTCTTGAAAATAGAAAGTGTGATGAGCATAACATGAGCAGTTAACTTTCTCAGAGCCAGAGGTGTAAATCACTGGAGTTCATATTGTGATTTGCTCTACTGCACAGATGTGTGATGGCTAAGCAAAGAAGGGTGCTCAAAAGATGTTAAGGGAGGAGATATGTAAATTCAATGCAGCTCTGAGATTTAAAAAAAAAAAGATGCATGGTGTGGCATTTTTGTGTGACATCAAGAGCCACCTTGGCTTAACCTGCAGCTTCAGCAGTTGGTTCGTGTTGTCACTGACATGTACGCTGCAGCGAGGACTCTGAAAACCTAGAAGCAGACGCTGCAAGAAAACTTTGACCATTTTCTGCCGTGCAAACCTATAAAAGAGGTGGTATCTTTTGTTGTTTTCCTAAATATACAGTTTGCTGAAAATATCAACACTCTGGGTGTCGATTTCACGGCGATTAGCCAATTTTGAATCCTAAAAGAAGCAAGTTTGAACTGCTGGTAATCTATTTGCTGCTGATGTGGAAAGTGCACCATGAAACTTGCAAATGAAGCTGATCGAGATCCGGTGTAGTGACACATTTAAGTCTGAATACGAGTCTGTGGGTGCGGTCGTTTCCACATTTCACCCTGACACAATGCCCCAGCTGCACATCCAAGCTGCTCAAACACACTATGTTTGACAGTACATACTTGTGTAAACAACTGTTGTCTTTCATGCAGACAAACAAAACATCACACAGGAATCATATATTGATGAACACCTTCACTCAAATATGATGATTTCCACAACTCAGAGCCTAATCACATACACTGGTAAACTTCCATACACAATATCTGACTCAGACTACTGAGCATCATAGAGCAAAAAACTGAGCTGTAATGGCATTTTCAGTATTTATTGCAATTTAATTTTAGCATTTTTTCTCTTGCTTCTACAGAACAGTTTGTTTCTCCTTGAAGGAAATAATTAGTTTGGTGCTCTTTGCCTGGAAAAGAAAAACTTTTACTTTTAAATTAACTGAAAAAGTTAAAGACAGCAACATAACAAATATAAAACTATTTTTTTTTACATTTTACTATATGCAAGCAGTGATTGGTGAGAATATTTCAGAGATCACCCAAAAATAGTTAGACGTGTAAACTTTTGTTATTACAGGGCATGATTGTAAAAATCATGAGGACATTTTTTGGCTGTTTGCATGAAGAAAATGTTTAAACTTGAATAGCTCTGCCAAAAATAAATGTATAATTTCTTTATTTCTCCTTTTTACCCATTTATATGATGATTATTGATATTTGATAGGCAATGGCTTATTGGCTCCATTACTTCCAGGTTCAGTTGATGTGGAATAAGGTCGCTACAATAAATTTTCATATGACCTTGAACTGCTTTGACCCTTAACTTGTTTCAATCTTTTAGCACAGTGTGTATTTCAGTTTGACATCCCTGATCTAAGCTACCTAAATGACATTGTGTCAGGGGTAACCAGGGGCAAGTATTTGTCTAAAACTGTAGCCAGTGTATAAGCGTAACCCAAATCCAACTCATGTCTCCCCATTAGTCTAATTAACACCTGTGACATGAGTAAATTAGTTTGTGTGCACACACAAAAGTCAGTGAAAGGTGACACTGACTTGATACCGTCATCCATCCGCCTCAGTTACCATGTGAACACAACATTACAGTTAAAATTGATGGCTTTGGTTCCAGTGCAGGTTGGTGTTAGTTGCATCAGACAACATGGTGCTGTTCCAGATCCTTTTAAATGGTGAGAGCTTGCTTGTGTGACGTTTGTGTTGCAGCAAAAGTGACATGAAGAACTGTAGCAGCAAACTTTAAATGCACGTGTGTGTGTGTGTGGTAGTAAAGGCCTTTTTCTGGTTCTTGATATGTTTATTGTGGGTTTTTATGCACCTTTAAAGCTGAAGAAAAACAGAAAGACGTGCAACTCTAAACTGTACTATGCACAAGTGTGTGAGCAGGTGTTACTCACTGGATGTCCCAGCATAGCCATACGGTAGAGAAGTGACCCCACCCGAGCTTCCTGATCACATGGTACCTTCCGTTGAATAAATCCCCAATTTTCACAGGGTGGTATCCTCCTGAGAGAGACCAAGCAGGCGAAGATGAAGGTTACTGGTGACCGTATTTGATAACAAGGAAACGGCATGAAAGGTATGAAGATGAGGAGGAGGTGCAGCAGAGGAGGAAGGAGATTAGAACACAATGTTGAAAGTTTTCAGACCATTTTAGGTTTACAGCCTTTGGGCTGTTGTAGTATATATTTTACTACTGGAAATAACTAAACAGGTTATTTTGGTGTTTTATAAACATATAAAAGACAAAAAGGAAAGACATTTTAATAGGGTTATATCAAACAGAGACATGTTGCATCTGGTTTCGTTCCCTGGTTTTTGTGTGTGTCTCCACTTTCACAACTTGACCATACAGCCCTTGTGCCCAAATAAAGTCACTTAACGTACACACCCCATGCTTTATTAACTGTTTTACACTTAATGCTGTATGTCAAAAGAATTACAGAACAAAAAGATGGACAATGAGAAACAGATCGGGGTGTGAATATTAGGGGAAAAAAAGCCTCTTTAATATCTGGCTGCAAAGCCAAATTGTGTAGTAATTCATGCATCATTAGCTGTGGTCCTCAAAGCAAGTTATAACCAGCTACATTCTCTGAGTGCATTCTCCTGATTCACAAAATCTCATGAGTCATTCCAGCTTCTTCCCACAGTCTGGAGACAACCATGTTAGGTTAACTGATTGACCTAATGAGTGTGCGTGAGCATGCAATGAATGTATGTTTTGTTTGTCTCTGTGTGGGTACCGTGGTGGACTTGTATCTGTCCAGTGTGTGACAGGTGGGTTACACTCCTGTGCAGGTCACTTATCACTTGGCAGAAAAGGTGTAAAGTACTTAAATGACTTTTAAATCATAGAAAGCTCAATCATCTGACAAAACTGGAACACAAATGCTGGACTAAGTAGAATCTATAGAATTACACAGTACAGAGACAAAACACATAGCTGATGTCAGTCTTTTGTAAACACAAGGATGCTAATGTTTTACAAAGTATGTTAAGATGCTTTGAGACAGCTTAATAGAAACAGGACAACATTGTGTTATATTCTGATGCATTATGCCAAAAGGTGTCCCTATAGGGTTTTTATCTTTTTTAGTTACTTTTATAATACACTGCTGTTTTTTTTATTCCGCTGAGGTTAAATCTCAATCTGATAAGCAAAGTCAGTCAAATAAAAATGTAAGTATTTACTAGTTACAGCTTCTAAAACACTTGCTTTCATATGTGTGGTTAAAAATATAGCTATCAAATAAATCAGATAAGGACTGCAAATAATAAGGTCATTTGCATCATATTTGTGGGATAACATTTACACACATGACTGGAACATGTTTGTTTCTTACAGTGAAACAACAGCTGGCCATGCTTCTTCCAAAACATTAAACTCTGAAAAAGGTCTTTCGGTGCTGTTGATGGAACATAATCAGAATAAACCATGAGGTTTTTTTTTGTGTGTGTTTGTTTTTGTTGTATTGCTTCAAATGACAGCACTGAATGTTGTAAAAATTCCTTCATCATCCTGTGCCACTGCAGAAAACTGGGCTGCTCCATTCTGGCAAGAACCAAATAACCTTGAAACGTTTGCGACACACTAATGGTTGTACCAACGCTGCTGCAAATCCCATCAGGATGTAGTGAGAAAGGTGGGGGGAAGAAAGAGCATATACAGAGAGAAAGAGGAGTGACAACGTGGTACAGGGCAGCCATTGTGGAGCTCTGTGGGACACATGTTAGGAGTGGAAGCAATCGGCAAATCCAGACAAATCCAGTGTACAGCTGCTTGTGTGTAGTTCCGACCTTTACAGTAGTCTGCGGGGTCCTCCTGCTCCTCATCATCGGAGCCCAGGATCTCCTCCTCCGGCTCTGGTGGCCCTGCCGGCTCAGGAGGAGGTGGAGGAGGCGGCGGGGGAGGAGGTGTGCTCACCGGGGTTTTCTGCTGGGTCTCAGGTCTGTAAACATGAGCCAGAATATTTCCAACTGTGATTCACAACACATAAATGTGACTACAAAAAGAGCAACAAATCCGGATTACTAATGTGGAAATTATTAATTACACACACAGAGTGTGTGTGGTTCTCACTGGAGTCAGTGCTTAGTTCATAAAAGCTGTTTACTGGAGGCAGGTCTTTTTCACAGAGGCAAAATAAAAATAACTAAACAAATAAGTTTAAAGTACCAAATAAAAAGTGTGATTTTGCATTCAGAAAGTTGCAGTTAATTGAGCGTTGCATTAAAGCAAGTTAACACTCTTTTTAGTTGTAAAACTAATGAAAAAATAACATAATAAAATATTTATTTTTAAACTGCAGCATAGTTAGCATAGAGTGCAACAAGGCCATGATTCATTTTTGATATAACAAAACTGGACATTTATGTGAGAATATTGTAGGACTTAATATTTTAATTAACTAAATGACATAGCATGGAAGTTGTGCTTATGGCACCAAAAAATATGTAAAAATGAATGCCATAACATTCAGCTTTATAATATTAACCAATTAAAGATTTTGAGTAAAATAGTGTATTAAGAGTATTTTAAATATATACGCTGTATTCTTCAGATATGTGACTGTATTTTAGCAATTAAAGGACAGTGTTCTAAATTACTACCACTTGACACATGTGAACACATCTTAAATTAGCTTTGAAATACAGCTCAAATGTTTGGACACAGTCATGTGAGCTAAAGCTCTCCTAATACCTCAAGTATGGATTAGTAACAAAATAAATCTCATAGAAAAATCTAGTTCCATAAAAATCATCTTAGTTACGATTCCCTTGTTAAAAAAAATAATAATTATAACAATAAAAACAACAACACTGAGAACATGACTAGAGAAACAGAAGTTATCTCTATTTCTCCATACTAGCTCTGCGTTGCCTCAGGAAGCGACCATGGCACACGTAGCTGAATCATTTTTGGAACATCCCTGTAATGATTCCATCCTGAAACAGCCAAACCAAAGCCTCTAGGCTAACCTGCCAATATGCTGCATGTTTCCCTAGTCTGTAGACTGGATGGCACCTCTTTCAGTCCAGTTAAGCCTAAATTTATTGCTATTGTGGAGCTGAGAACACACAAAAGGAAAAAAAAAAATCACATGACTTACTGACTTATACTTAAAGAAGTTATGAGTCAACTTATGTATGATGTTTCTAGTCACCTGATGAATGTACCACCCATTCACTGTTCACCCTTTGCCCTCTAATAACTCATATGGATAACATCTGATTCTTTAGCTCTTTGTCATTTGATGCTGGTCGCAGTACTCAGAGGATTTTATGGCTGTGCCTTTGCTAATAACTATTATTGTAAAAAAAAAAAAAAAGGTAATAAGAGAACAGCAAGAGTGAAGGAAAACAGTCAGGTTTAAGCCTTAAAAATTTAACAAAAATGTGAAATGTCTAGGTGACTTGCATATTTATAAGAAAAATTCTCTATTCATTACCACAAAATCCCTTTAACTTTGTTTTTAAAAGTACCATGACTTCAGAACAACTATGGGAAATGGGAAACCCTTTTCTTATCTTAACAATTTTGTCCCAGATATGCCTATGTAAGACTTAGACAAATGAAAAGAGAAATCTAAAATTACAGTACAGTGCAGCAATATGATCAAATGCTAAATTAAGACAATAAACAAACACAAAAGTCTGAGCTTGTGGGCAATTGTGGTCACAGGCTCAGACACATGATGGAGCCTCTTGGTGGGTTGCTATGGCAACTACAAGGCGAGGGTGTGTGTGTGTGAAGCAATGACGTAAAGGCAGGCCAATGTACATACACAAAGTGCAGTGGTTTAGGAGAGCATATAACTTGGCATTGAGGTTTCATTGGTAGGTCACACACGCCAACACACAAATGCATACGATGGCCATGTCCTTGCAGCAGGATACTACTTTCCTAAAGCAGTCACGTAGAGTGTCATACATCCCGTCTATAAGTCTGTGCTTGTATAAGACTAATCCTTCCATTGGCCATGTGAACACTTAGCCTCTCCATAACTTCCTGGACCCAAGCCGGGCCGTAAAACATTAAGATAGGGCAGACGCTGCAGTCTAATTGATGAGTAGAGAAGACATAGGGACAGAATGAGATGAAATCAAGCTTGGAAACCTCCTCAAAACCGTTAGAAATTACAGAGGGGTGAGAAAGACGATAGAGAATGGCTGAAATTCACAGAAGTGAAGGAAAAAAGATAAACAGGGAGGCATAATCGGATACAAACAGCAGGCACAAAAAGCAGGTAAACAGAAAGAGGTAGACAGATGGAGGGAAAGAATAAATCAAGAAGACAGGCAAACACATTATGCAGGCAGACAGAGTTCAGGATGCTGAGGGAAACACAGAACATACGACACACAAAAAAACAGACAAACACAAGCAGAAGCTGAAAAATACGGACAGGCAGAAAACCATAAAGATCTGTCGGAAAGAAAAAGAGACACAAACATAGAAAGTTAGAGACAACACACTATAAAAGAAAACTAAAAGTAGAAAGAAAAAATTCTTCTACCTATACTGACAAATGCATGATACACCATTTCACCTGTAATTTATAAAAGAAGGTGGTGCTAGATAAAAAAGCAGCTAACAAGCTTTAACAAACATGGGAAAATCATCTTCTGGTAATAAAAACAAAACACTTTCAAACATTCAGTGAACATTTGATGCACTGTTCCCTCAAAGCTATAAATAACCCGATCCACTGAAAAGTGTAGGTTACGCTTTAATTATTTCACTTTGAAGATTCACTCAGTTCCTTATTGTGACACACTAAGCTTTTTTCTTTATTTTGCTTAACAAAACTCCATGACTGTTATCCACCCACAAAATACTTTAAAAAAAAAGTCATCTGTAAACCTGTCACAACTTGGATTTAATACCACTGACTAAAAAAATGTTATGCATACCTTCTGTTCCATTCCATGATACATAATTAGTTAGATGACTGGTTAAAGGTTACAAATCAATATGGACATCAGTAGCAAAGCTTTTCTCATTAAATAATGTCTTCTTTTATCCCAGACAATTCATTTACTGTTTCAACCAGCTATCATGGTTTAAGTTGCAAATAAATATAATTAAAATTATATAAATATCTTTTACATGCATAAATGATTTTGCCAAACATTTCATAAATACCTGCCCTGCTTAATTTCTATTATTAAAAGATATACCGGTACATATATGAATAATTCTAAAAGCAACCAGGAACACGGTATGGTGTGTTTGTCAGTCTGATAATCAGGATGACATGTAAGTGTGCATGTGACTGTGTTGCTTCAGCTTAAGGATGACAGAAGCATCTATGCATGTGTTGTTTGCAGTTTGTTTTGTTTTTGTTTTGTTTTAAACCCGGATGAAGAAAAGCGAGGAGAGCATATTTGCGTTGCCAAACCCTTAAACCCTAATGCCTCACTGCAATGCGGAAGTAATTTATATTTTAGGACATTAAATATACATTTGTTTCATAAACACACCACAGCTTACACAGCTAACCTGATTGTAAAGCACAGGTTGAGGCAGGAGTCTTACCATCGACATTGCTGCATTCACCGTGCAACTAATCACCACAGAATACAGTTTCCATCTTGTCACATCATGTTACATGTGCAGACATGTCAAAAATATTTCCTCACACCTTTATGTCCTTGTTTTTTTTTTTTTATCTTCGGTCTCATCCAGCTGCACACCCTGAAGTGGCATCTGTTACCTAAGTGTAACATTTTTAACAGCTCAGCATGCTTCTCAATGCATTTCATCTGACAGTAACCCCACTGAAGAACGTCTAAGCAGAACATGTTTAATACTAGGTACAAGAGTTTATGTACAATATAATATGATGTGAAAACCAAGGGGTCTTTCTGAGAGGTTGGTGTTAATGTCCAACACCCAAGCTCCATCATTCACACCTGAAAACCAGTTCTATCATGCTAAAGGTAGGCAGTGCAAATGCTATGCTGTACTGAGGTATAGTCAGAATGATTGATTTCATTTGACAGAACCCAAAGGGAGATAATGAAAAAAAAAAACTACTTCTTCCAGTAAATTCCTCATCGTGCCATGCTTTGGAGATGTGCCTGAACAAATTGATTGCTGAAAGCTGCTGAATTTAAGGGGCTGTTGCTGGAAATACATGGAATATATTGGAGAGCCTGTTCCAATTACACATTTCCAATTAAATGAGACTTGCATTTGATCTCCTATGTGAACATTATGTGTATCAATAGTGTCCCACATGCATGAAAGACACATCGATGTTTGCGGAAGTAAACATGGATGATAACAGCGGAGCGTATCTTCCAATTTTCAAGTTATTGTCCAACTGTATCCAGCCCATTTTCAATGACATCATTTTAAGGAGGTGATTACAAAAGAAGAAATCAGATGGCATTTTATAAAGCAGTCGCAGCACCGTCTGTACAGAGAAACGTGTGGGCACGGAGTCGCAAGCAGAAGAGGTGTGAGTGCCTCTACGGAAAAGCCAAATCGAGCAGAACCTTTATGCACATTTGTTAATGTGTAGGTCGGATTAATGTGACCTAGTCATTCAGACTTTCGTATGGCAAAAGATCAGAATCAGATTTAGGACCCCATCGTAACCTGGGTCTGATCTGTGTTGTTCAAACTGTTATGAAAATATCAGATACAGGTCGCATAGGAGCAAATAAATGCAAAGTGTTTGGGTTTCAGCCTGTAGTCTGAATGTGGCATTAGTCTTAAGGTCTTCCTGGTTTTACCCTCAAAACAATCATCACAAAACATAAATAATCTCTTTTTTTAATCTTTGATACAAACCACTTTTACAAAGCTCTTAATACAGTGCTTTCATCACTAACAAAGCAACTTGACGCTGATGCGGAACACTTTTACAATCTTCTAGACAGTTTTACACTTTCACACATTTACCAAAACATTTTTACAAGTTCTGGAAACACAATTACATTGCCATGACTCATGTCTTTGAAATTGTGCTTCCAGAACTTGTTTCAGTGTTTTGCAAGAAATAAAACAGTCCTAAAGATTGCAGAAGCTTTTTTCATGAAAAGTTGCTTTGGCTTTGCTAAACGTGTTTTGCTGTTGCTATTGTGAGTTTGCATCAGAGATTGTAAAAGTGTTTCATGTTTTGCACAGTTGTTTTTTTAATGTAATCTTTGGATGATATGGCAGACATTACTGCATATTTTGCTGTCTCCAAAAATAACAAAAGTGTAAGTAGGCATAGTAGGCAGTATGCACTAAAGACCCATGTAATACATACAAGCATCTCTAAAATGTCCAGTTAATTCCAACATTTTAAAGCAATTAGTTAAGCATACTTCAAATCAAATTCTCAAACTCTGACACTTGTTACAGCTCACTTTGTTTCGTGGCCCCTCGCATTCCTCATTCCTAATTTTGCATGCTCTTATATACTTTTCCATTTTGCAAAAAAAAGGGATGAACAGCAGCTGATAAATGACTCGTCACAGCGGTCAAATGATGCTTCTGAGGAACAGTTCAGGCTGAATAGTCTACATTTAAGAAGATTAATGACTCTTCCTCCCCGTGTCCCCAAGGAGACTCTGTAGAACACATTATATAGGTGAGAAAAAAAACTAAATATGTATTTTGTGACTAATAGTTTCACTGTTCAAACATAATCACTGGCTTTTAGTCATCAGCGTGCAATAGTCAGAGAAAAAAAGCACATTTAATTCCAACCATCTGGTCTTGTTGCTTTATTTCCACTGTTCCAGGATTATTCATGTGTGAACTGGCAGCTATTCTGATAAAGGACAGATAGAAGTCAAAGCTAACTAAATGTTTTCCTGTGATTCTAAATTCAACATAATCAAAGCTTGAGAAGCTCAAAATTCCACTTGCTTTCATAATGCATTAAACTCCTTTCTGAACAATTAAATAATGAATCCTCTTACGCTTGGAGATGTTCTCCTACTTTGTCATTCCTCCACCTGCAAAGCTTTGGACAGCAAGTGTTTTGTTTTGCGGTCTGTGGGATGAGCTGTCATCTATCAAACAAATGTATAAGATTATGTGGTCTTATTCTTACTCATAGAACCTCATAAGGATGCACCCTGGTTTTGATCCAATGAGAACACCGCCTTGAATGATTTCGTGACAACACTAAAAGGAAAAGAGAGACAAAAATGTATGCATACATGCAAACATAAAATATGTTCACATATCAATTCTCTTAAATTATGTTCAACTACTTTTTAATCCAATGCACTAGTAAAGCATATACTGATATCATTTGTAGTTTTATCACACCAAAGGTCACACTATTTCACACACTGGTGAGACAAAGAAGTTTTAAAGGACCTCCTTATGGATGCAGTTTGTTAACTCTTTTTTTACTCTGCCTTACCCATCGCTATAACCCATTACTTTAACCTATATTCCTTATACATGATTGAAATGATTTACTATATATGATTGATTAGATGTAATCAATTCATCCATGTGTCTCTGAAAATCACTGATTTGTCCTACTGTTAATGATGAACAGTCAGAGGCCAACCAGCAAGAGACTTCACAGAAAGTTGACCACTTGAGTTCAAACTTCATGACTCATCGTTAAACATATTTCCCCCGTCACCAAGGTAACAGGTATTCCTTAGCAACAAGAGCATTGTCCTCCACTCTCAGTATTAAGGCGTAGGTATGAGACCACGGGTGTCCTTCAGCTTTACTCCTCCACTCTAAAAGGTGTCATCTCTACCACTGATTGATTCATAGCTCATCCCTCACTCTCCCTTCCTCTCTCTCTCCTTCTTGGCCTATGTCAGCAAGACAGCTGACTCATTCTCTCCTCTCCTCCAGAGGCTCCGTCTGTATGCACAACTTAGATCTCACCGCTATTTTCAGGATACAGTCTGACATCACCGGCTGCCCTGCCCCCACATCGCAGTCTGTAGCTGCACAGTATGGCAATGCACGATTGTCTTTCCATCAGCCACCAATCAATACACTGTACTATGGTTCATTGTGCAAGTGGCTGCAACTGACAATGTTTGAACCACTAATTTAGCTATAGATTGATTGTTGGCTGCTCCCACAAAGATAGTCCCATGGCATTCAAAGAGGAGAACTTTGCATCCATGCAAATTGACAGCATACTGCTGCTAGCCTCAAGCAGAGCTCGGGAATTAGGTTAAGTCATTTCAGTGTGGAAGTGGCTGTTGGGAGACTACCGGACTATGCCAGTCAATTACACAAATAACGCTAACAACATCAAGTATTTATCACTGCAGTGGAAGTAGCTTCAAACTCCACGTGGCATGGCTGAGCTTAAACCTTTATTTTCAGCATTTCAAATGCCATGAGATTAAATACCTCAGGCTCAGTTGCTCCAAGACTATGATCCATCCATGGATATCATGGACCTGGATAAGTAAACATTTTCTGAATAATTCCACAAGTCAGCATCAAATGAAATGGAGTAGAAACCGAGCTTTCTCAGTCCACAGCTTTCTCAGATCATGAGGGGGTAAAGTAATTGCAGTATTAGTTCAACATATGATGCAATTTATTTGTTCAAATGCACAAGTGTGCAGCTGCAGTTGCACAAAACTCATTAAATTTTAAAAGATGTGAAATACTGTTTAAAAACCCACATTATATCCATTCATACTGTTTAAATTAACCAATAATAAAAACAATAGAGTGCTTCATAAAGGCTAGCAAAATCTGATAATATTTTAAAAAGAGGAAAATACACATCCTGGCATGGTATGGCAACTTGAGCCAGGGGCAAGACCATTTTCTTGATACAACTCCCACTTGCTCCAACTGATTTCTGAACATTACCATCCACTACCCCAAACCTGCTGTATGACACATTAGTTGCATCATTTTGTGCTTTATTCTTGTCTTCTGTTAACTACGTAAAACATTTTTTACAGTAGAGAAACTTTCATTCTGTGTTATTTTCTAGACCAAATTTTAGATAGTAAAGTTCTGGGTTAATCATCTCAAATTCATTCACAGACTCAATTTTTTTATGGTTTAAGCCTAAATCTAGAGTTTATTATTTAACTATCCACTTTCATTACCAGTAACATTAAAACTGCCTGTTCTTGTAAGATTTGTGGGAAATCAATTGGAGTGTTGTCCTCATGATCCAATGCAAGACAGTGACTTTAAAGCTAGTGGTTATTTTGGCATTTGACATACCAGTTAACAAAAACTGAATTGAATGTTGGTGAAATTTACCAAATGCAGCCAGTGGATACAAATGCACACATGTAGTGACTGAACTATATGCTAGATATACGATGAAAACTGCAGACATAATGCAAATGGACAAATAAGACAAACACAAATCAATGTACAGTCTATACAAAAGCCCTGCAGCTCCAGGGTGTTTGTGAGACACCCATTTGTGAATATGGAAAACACTTTGACAGAAGAAGAATATGTGCACTCCACATTGCTGGCAGGCTACAGATGTGAGCTTGTGACCACAACTGTGCAAGACAAATAATATTGCTACATACAGAGACCAGCATCTATATCGCCAAAGCATTTGCTCACCAGGACAATAACACTGCTACTGTGTTTTGTCTATGCCACCCAACTGTGAGGATTAAATGTGCTTCTTAGCCTTGAGGTTCAATTTTTACTTTGCTGGGTAAAGAGACAGACAGCTACAGATAGCTGCTGAGCATTTGCTTTACCTTCGATTGTGTAGTGTTTAATGTTTTACACAGAGACCTCCTGCCTCTACAGTGCACTTGTTTACTCTTTTCTGTATTTTTACATTTCAATGATGTAAGCAAACCCCGAAAGCCCATACTGTAACATCTGCCCACAGCAACCCAGAGCATCCGCATAAGCCATGTTCACATCTGCGAAGCATTTCCATGAACACAGCAGCCACGCAAAAAGTCAGGGATGCTCCTGGCAGCTGATATTCATATCAGTATTGACTATGAACACATCCACCTGTCACCTCCAATGCCAAATTTGCTGAAGATATGTGGAACAACTACTGATGCATAACCTAAAGTTCAGACAGTCTAGCTCCAACACCATAGTGTGTTTTATCTGATGTAAAACTGAAGCAGTGAAAGGAAACTTTTCTGCTGACCACAGACAAAATTGTCAAACATGTTTGTACTAGCCTAGAAGAAAAACATTGACTGATGATTTAATGTGAATGTAAAATGAGAGAAATGAAAACTGGGTTTGATCTGATGTAGCATCAATGTCATGAAATGCAGAAAGTACAGCTGTACCTCTGTTCCCCTCTGCTGACTCAGCATCAAAATACCTAATTCTGTGCTGCATATGGTTAATACCACTTCTCTAATAAGGAGAAAGATTTATTGTTTTTGTTGCCATATCGCATTTGCACCAGTCCATTCCATCCCTAAGTACACTCGCTATTGTGTTTTGAAGCGGAGCAAACACTTCCTGTCCCCCATCTGAATTTTGTGCATCTTCCGGGTCATATGAGTGAAACCCTGCAATTATATTGAGTGTGAAGGACACTGTAAATGAATTAGCCATTTGTAATGATGTGCTAGCATGACTACACTGGACACTCAAATGAATCCTTTGTTATTATGAAATGTATCAATTCTCACACTTTGAATTCTGTTGGATTATTGTTTGTAGTTAATGCAAAATAATCAAAAGCAAAAAAAAAAATCTTATGAAAAAACTATATAACTTTATTTTTAAGACACACTATGGGACTTTTGTAGATTTTCCAAGCTTTAGCCTTCTCAACAGTTGATTCAGCATTCATTTTGCATCCCACCTGTAGATCTGTCCAACAAGTGAAAATCTCATCTAGACTCTTTTAACTCTTGATCTGTCCCTTTCTCTTGTTTCTTTGTTTTACTTATTATGTCCTCCTGTGTTTTTTTTTGTTTGTTTGTTTGTTTTTGCAATAACTTCAGATATGTAAATGTCACTGTGTCTTTAAATAAGTCAGGAATGCTGAGTTTTAGGGTCAGAAAGTTACACAGCTCTTCTCTAACAATACTGATATACTCGCATGGAGCTTTGATAACTTTGATCAGCTATCAGGCTCCTCTCTTATGGAACCAGCTCCCAGTATGGGTACGGGAGGCAGACACCCTCTCTACCTTTAAA
>JBAMHV010000010.1:13023123-13068563 GCA_037177535.1 Pseudomugil gertrudae
AGTCATGGAGTTCCTCAGGGTTCTGTACTTGGACCGATACTTTTTACATTATACATGCTTCCTTTAGGTAATATCATTATATTACATGGGAGTTTTCCTTCCCACTGTCGCCCAATGCTTGCTCAGGCTGGAGATTGCATCGAAGTCAAGATTCGATGCAATCTTATGGTTTCCCTTATCTAGGCTATTTGATGAACTGGCTCAATATGATGTGAAGCCTCTGAGATGACACTGTCATGAAGTGGCGCTATATAAATAAAGTTGAATTGAATTGAACTTTAGTCGGCAAATTATGCTTTTGAATAAAGTGAAAGTTTTTTTCTCTTTATACAAGAAGCTCAGCATCTAGTTAAAAAACAGAAATAGTATAAATAATTTTACTCTTTATTAATACCTTTTAAACTTACCTTTACCTTTTTAAACTTTAAGGAAATAGTAGAAAGATAGATAACAAGAGATAGCTTTAGTAGACAACAGTTTAACGGACAAACACTATATCAGGCCGCATAATAAAAGAGGCAAATGGGCTCAATAAAACAGAATGCATTAAATATTCAGTCTCTAAGTGACCAAAGGAAAGTGGACTATTACATTCAAAAGATTCACAACTGGAAAGCAGCACAAATAATACCAAAACTAAAAACAAAGAAAACTCAAATTGTCTGCCAGACTTTATCTTTGAACTACTTTAGTGTCATCTTTTACCAATAAGTTTACCTTCTTTTGAAAAGCGAGGGGAAAACACCTCCCAGCACTGTTCACTGCAGCATTAATGATCAGTTTAGTGCTCGTAATTCATCCCTACATACAAAGGTAAGCACCTTGCACTTTCTGTGCTTCATTACCCTAGACAATACACTGAGCAGCAATAAATCTGAATGGATGCACTTTGCAAGTTAGAGCAAGTGTGGGACTGAGTGTGCATTAGATGAGCTAGCTGAAAGGGACAGGAGATATACAATTTGCCCTAAGCCCATGGTAAAAATGGTGAGATAAAGGCTCAGTGACAGCTCATAAGTGATCATGTTTGAGTGTGTGAGGGAGACAGTGAGTGTTCAGGATCTTATTAACTAAGTGGTGTGTATTTAATTGATGACTGAGTGACCCATGCCCTCTCTTTCTGGACTCTGACCTCAGCTGCTTCACCAGCCTGATATGTTTAAATGGATCACACATGGGGCTGGGTACTTTACAAGTCTACCCGCAACGTGACTGCCCTTTTATCTTTTTTAGGTCTTAATACCTCGCTAATGGAGGAAATAAAAGCTACTATTGCACATCTATATAAAGTGTATTTAGCATACAAAAATGGGTGCTGCTTGTGACTAATGTGTTAGGTTCAAGTGATGGTTTTTGGTGTAATAAAAATTAAATGGGATAATTAAATGGAATTTAAACAGCTTCTTCTTATTAACTTGTCCTGTTCAGCATCATGACTGATGGTCATGTTGTGCCAAACAAATTTGTTTTGCTAAGAGGAGCTTTATTTTTATAAAGGCTCCCCATGATACTTCTGCAATAGCCTTCTTAAAAACAAAAAAATTAAAAAGAAAATTAAATTAGAACAAGAAAATTAGTATAATTGTATATAATTATACCATAATAATAATACTAATAAATGTGGAAAATAAGTATTAATGTATTAAAAAAAATCTGATTAAAATGATTTAACTAGGAAAGAATAAACGAACAAACAAACAAAAAGAGATAAAAGGTTATGGATGTTAAAAATAAAATTAGATTAAATTAAATCACACATGACTAGATCAAAAATTGAGATACTGTTCTTCTAAGAAAATATTTTCTCTTCATTCAATCTTGCAAGAGCTCTTATGATTACCATCAATCAATCAGTCATCTGTCCTGCTTATAAAGGGTTGCATGTAGTTGGAGCCTATCCCAGCAATTACTGGGCGAGAGGTGGCGTACACCCTGGACAGGTCACCCATTCATCACTGGGCCGACACATAGAGACGAACAACCAGGCACACACACATTCCTAAGGATTATTTCAAATTATCAATCAACCCAATGGGACTTTGTTTTAGACGGAGGGAGGAAGCCATGCTAATACGAGGAGAGCATCCAAACTCCGAACAGAAAAACCACTCTCAGACCCGAGACTCGAACCAGTAACCTTCTCGCTGTGAGGGTGCAGCACTAACCACTAAACCATCATTGCAATACCAGTTTTAATATCTCCAGTATTAATACTCCTAAATATTTAGAGCAGTTTTTCTCAGAACAAGTTAAGAAAACATAGTTGCTGTAATACTCTATTTGATAAAGCGGAGTAGTTAAAAGTCTTGCATTCTTCTCAGTAAGAATACCTTGTTTATTGAAATAATGGTTGTGAGGAAAAAAACATGCAAGTGAAATCCAATCAAATGAGAATACTACAATAAAACAATTAATAAACAATATAGCGTTTTTGTTCATTTAGCACAGAAGTAGAGCCTCTAAACAAGAGGTGGTGAACCTTGACCCTTATCTGAAAGTTTTCAATGTCTCCCTGTTCCAACACAACATATTCAAATGAACAAATCACTGTGCAGATCACGATAAGATATTGATTTGAATCAGGGATGCTGGAGCAGGGATACACAGAAAACCTGCAGAATTCTGGTTCTCGAGGATCTTTTCTCAAAAGACATGATTCCCACTAGCTTTTCACTATGACCAAGATGATGGTGTTGACTGTTACCTATTTATATCTTTGCTGAGTTATGATGGAATTATTATGACTTATAGTTACATGTTTTATCTTTGTTGTGTCTTACTTTTGTCGACGTTCATCAACATTGTTGTTTTCAAAGTGCTGGACAAATAAAAATTTATTTTAAAATGACTATATTGACATAATTTTTAATAAACAATAACAGCTTTGCATTATTTGCATTCTGCAAATATTAAATCATGTCTTAAAAATATGTAAATGACAGATTTTAATGGGTATATGAGATGGTACAAAAGGTACATGCAAAAACAAATGCTGATGCTACCCTCTATTGGACAGACTGAGAGTAGCACTTTTCAGACTCCAACCTGAACACAACACACTGTTCTCAATATGCAGCATCCCTAATGGAATAGAGCACACTGGGGAGACGTAAGAAAAAAGCAGCACTTTGAGAGGGCAAGGCAGGATAAATAGAAGAGTAACCGCCCCCCCACCACTGCAGAGAGCATAGTCCTGGCCACATGCAAAGACAGCACACAACAATGAGCACCCTGTGTTTCCAACTCCACAATGCTGCAATAACAACTCTACAGCAGCCAGAGGAGGCAGCTCTGCGATCACCAGTGAGCATTATGCCAACACAATGGAAGTGATAAGTCACTTAGCAGAGGCACTGCTATAATATCACTGAAATAGCATGAGAGTTTAATGTTTCTCTGCAACAAGCAATGAAACGTCCACCTGCAAGTCACAGGGCAAACCAGTATCTGTATCACAAAAGGACAAATAAAAACAAGAAAATAATGCACATAACAAAATACAACATAATGCATGTGAAAACACCCACCAGCATTTTGTGCTTAAAAACAAAAGCTAAGAAGCTGGACTAGTGCACTTATAGTCCTTGAGACTGAGCTGAAAGCCACAAGAAAGGGTGCTATGCTTTTACAAAAGAACAAATGGGCAGCAATCATTATATTATAGTAAATGTTTCATATTTGACCCAATTCTTTGACAGGAACACAGATCCACAGAAATTGTACACCAAATGTATACTTAGAGATCTGAAGGGTTTAGAAAGCAGGGCTAAATGAGGACACCAGACTGTTCAGTGTAGCCAGATACTGTGTTTACAATAGCAGCAGCTGTCCTGATGGAAAAGAACAGATACAGAGACTGAGAATGACACAATGAATATACAGGCTTATAAAAAATATGGATTAGTGTAACGAAGAGAGCCAAACAAAAGCTGGCTTTATTGCAGGCATGTGGATCAACTATCGAAGACAGCAACTGAGAATTGATTCAGCTTTGTAGAAAAAGCCAGAGTTCATCCTCATTTCTGTAATTACTGTAAATCAATGGAAAAAAGAAAACATTGAAATCTGCTGCTATGTGAACCACTTAAACAGCACTGCTAACTTGAAAAGCATCATGGGATCTCATCACTGCAGGCTGTCCTCAGTTTCTTCTTGCAATTTCCTTGATCTTTAAAAAAAAAGATTAATGTGTGAATCAAAAGCACTTTTTCATCTTGGTATGCTATATACTGCGAAGCAAAGTGAGAACACAGATTATTTCTTTAATAAACTACTAAGTGATGTAAATAGAACATAACTAGACTCTGAAAGCAGGCAAGAATGTGTTCAAATGATGTTACCAGTCTAGTGCTGATATAATAGTATGTATGCCCTCTCATGCCTGTGATTGGACTTGTTTCATACATTATTTTTCCATCCATCACCAACAACAAGTTGAGGAACACACCAGTAAAAGTACTCACAAGTACCTTTGCACCTACTCCTCCAATTTACAATTATTTCATTCTCAGAGTGAAGATTAAAAAAATACATAGAACTATAAACAAAATATGATCAGACAGAGCTGTACTATTTAATGAACTGGTTTCTCATATAAAAGTATATGCACTGTATGTTTCACTGTGGGTATGCAACATGACACCTGTAGGTGTTGAAACACCCAAATGGAAGTACAAGTAAACACTTCAAGCTTCATAAAATTACATCAGCCTCTAGCTTATCCTCACGAGTCTCATTCGATGGACATTTGCTGCAGAAATAAGGTTTATGATAAAGGTTTTATCACATTAAAAGACTATTTAAAACATATTAAACATAAGAAGAAACTGTCTCCTCTTGGTTAGCCATAAGGTGGCAGTGTAGGGTGACTCTGTGCCTGTCCATCCTCTCTAACTGTGATAAGCTCCTACCCTCACAGAATTACATGCCCTATTAATGTCCCTTCCTCCTCTCTCCATGATGACCTGCTGGCCTACAACTAGAGAACTGGATTGCACTTCCCATGCATTACATGCGAGGAACAAATCCTTGCTTCTTGTCCGTCACTGAACAAATCCTATTTGAACCATGCCCACATGCTGAACACGAGAAGCCCTGCTTTTAATTCAGTCTTGTTCTGATTCCTCATTTGATTTGCTGTTGTGCTTTGTAGACCAGCGTGCTGGGAATGCTTCAGGAAAATCCTCAAAAAGCTCAAACCTCTACCAGTGAAGTTAACACCTAATTTGTAAAGTGGGACAAAAATCTAGATATAAAATCCAGCCTATGCGCACCTAAAGCATGCAAATAGATGAGATGCAGATCCAACATAACAACAGATTATAGTAGGCCTACTGATAAGCCAAGCAAGTGCTGTCCTGCTGTCACAGCTAACACAATGAGACTGTTATGAGGCCCACATCACTAAAAAGCTGTTTGAAATCTTAATACGTTTCTGCTCTTCAAATCTAAAGGATATTAAAGCAGGCTACCTCATCAGTATATTCAATGAGTCTGTCAGCCAGCAATAATACTGGCACTGTGGCTACCCAGAGAAAATCATTCCTACTCAGACAGACTTCGGAAATGGCTAATATCATCTTACAATATAGTCTGTAACAACGAGTGATCTGAGAGGAACATAGCCATTCTCCCTGACACTATGAGTCAGCGCTCATTCATTTTGAGCTCTATTCACGTTAAAGATATCTATAAGAAGCTGGTTGGATCCAGGCATAACATGTAGGAAATTTCACAGAAATTATAAAGCACTATTCAAGCTATATATGTCTACAAGTATATAGTAATGTTGAGTATCCAGCTTGTGTTGTTCTAAAGTGACCTAAAAGTGCTACACAAGTTTAAAGAAATGTACTTTATTTTAAAAAAAAGTATTTACACATCTGTACCTCTGTCAACTTTTTAGATATTTTACAACCCTGTTGGACCTTGATGGAGGTTGAGTGACTAACTGCTTATTTGTCAAGGGCTGCAGGAATGACATGAAACTAGTTTCACAATCACATTAGTGGTTGAAAGACAATCAACCCAAAAAACCAAAAGTGAGCATCTTTGGTTCCTGAGTCATCCTAAACTATTTATTAAATTACTTCCAGCTGCTTCTTGTAAAGACAAACTTTTAATGGAAATATTTAAGTGGTTGTCTTTGGGCTGGACTTGTGGGGACACATTTCAATAGCTCCTGACTCTGGCTTGAAACAAATGACACAAAATACACCAAAGGTCTGCAACATTATGTAAATGACATGTTTGAACAGTAACTGGCATACTGGCCTTTCCATTCAGCAACCTATTGCTCTTCCTCATGTGTCTAACGCAGCAATTTTTGCTAACCCTCATTTCCTGTCTGCAGCTGCACCGTGGCATCTACTAAATACCCCCTCTCCGAGCTTCCCTTACTCACTTGCTCCATCCTGGGTTTTCCTGTTGCTATTGGTTATGCAGACACATGCCCAGACAAAGAAATCTCCTTTTTGCTTTTTTGGTCATCTGCCTCCCTCTTGTTCACTCTTTATTATATATCTCTTGTTCCACTTCTCTAGCTTTCAGCATGCTTCTCACCATTTCCCTCTTTTTGAACACCCCCATCCTCTGTCTTTCTACATGCAGCTCACATGCTCAGCACTCAGCGCCCGCCATCAGCTCCATCCGAGCAGCCTGCAGTATTGATGACTGAAGCATTATCGGCTGACTCTCACAAATCTGCTTGCCAATGATCAAACCGCTGAGCTCCTCCGCACATCCATATAATACATTACATACAAGTCATCAACCAACCACACACACACCCGGGATGTCTTTTCAGCTCTGGAGAAAATCAAGAACAAAACAAAACAAAAAAATAGCATTCATTCACAAACTGCTATTCTCCTGAATTCCCTTGGGAGTCAATTCAACTTCTCTACAGGGAAAGCATATACTCCAGATCTTCTACTTAACAAACTAGACATCAATAAATATTCTTTAATGCAAACTGATCTTTAATTATTTAAAAAACAAATAGCAATTAATACAATCTGATAAGATGACACCGCTCAAACATTGTACTTTAAATATGAATATGAGCTGCAAACAAATTATTTACATTAAAATTATATATAGGGAGATTTGTGAAAATACAATTCATGACCAAAAAAATGGGTTGCTGGTTCTGTTATGGCTTGGGCATGTATGGCTACCAGTGGAATTGGCATTTTACTGCTTATTTCACTGCAGATCGAAGCATCAGGATGACAGGAAGGGTGTGCATGACCATTCTGTGCTCAAATTCCAGCACACTGGATGGTGTTAATCAGCCAGCAGAACCACAATCATGCAGACGATCAAACCAGAGCGTTTTAAGGCAATCTTGACTGGGAAAGATATCTACCCTTTTTCAACCTTTATTCCACATGCTGGAGGCCAAATTAAAGTAAGCGCAAACCCACACCAAGTGTAATTTCAAGACTGCTGAAGGCCAGGATGAGGATACAAAGCCTCAGCTGATGCCTAGGGATCTAAATATGATGGCTCTGAATGTGCCAAGTTACAGCAAACAACAAATTAGGGTATATCCATGTATAGCACTGATCTAATGCACCACATGCTAGCAATTCTCTTGTTCTTTAAGCAGAACTTGAATAACTTAAGAGGAGACAATCAACTATGTGCTTGTGTTTTAGCATGGAAAACAGCAACCATAAACCACAGAATCTTTCCTCATTATCACCACCTTAAATAAATAAAATACAAGACAAAAACACCTTTAAAAAAGTAAATGTAGGTTAGGTATATTGAGAGTAAAATAACAACATCTTGAGTTATGCTCTGAATCTGCACAAGTACAGTATAATAAAACTTGGTTTACATAAAATCCTGAAAAGCACAGTTAAAGAGAGAGAATGAAAGCAGAAAAGATGGAATGAATAAATGCTGACCTGTTCATGTTGTGTGCTAAATAGGTGGATCAGATTTAAGTGGAGGGCGATGTTATGGAAATTAACTTCTGACCACCATCCCCCCCTATTGAGGTTTATAACTACTTTATATTACTTTATATGTCTACTGTATGTTGATATGAATTATGTTTTTCTTTGGTGTGAACATGTAAAGCTCTAAAGTGCCACAGGGTTTCAGCTAGCTGTCTGCTCTCATCCTCAGTCAAAGACTGAGAAAAGTATCCAACAAAAATCAATGCAGTTTATAGTGCAACGTGTGGGAATATAAGTCAGGTTGGAGTCAGCTCATTTCATGTAGAAGGGCATGCTGAGCAATGACAGACCCTGGTAGCTCACAGATATACATCCTGAGAAGAATATTAGCATTTAGATTCACTGGGGCTGTCTAGAAAATTTATGATGAATAAATGCTATTATTCTGGTGTCGCTTTACATGCTATTCAGACTCGCAATCCCAATAAGCCTTTCAACGCTAATACAGAAATATTTAGTGAAAGAAGCAACTGAAAATGAGCTCCATTCCAAAAACATTTCATTTACCAATTTGAAAAGCTAAAAGATTAACAATCTTGAAGCAGCAGCTGGAGAGTGAACTGACTAACCAACAAAAGATCAAGGGTTAGATGAAATGCCAAAATGTAAAAGACTGTTATGCTATAAAAATTTTTTAAAAACTAGCGTCAAATCTAATCAGCCATTCCTCCAAACAACTGTGTCACTGCTACGTCTGTAATCATAGTGAAAAGGACAAAAGCTGGAACTGGTCTACTGTTCCCAGCATGTGTTTGTGTTGCAAAACAACGAGTATGATGTACCTTTTATTGTGCTTCAAAACGTGATTAAGAAAGATAATACATAAAAAAAAAATGAATGTGCAAATGTAAGCTATGATCCACCTCTCCATATAAATCCTTAACACAAAGCACAAAAACATAACTGCTGCAAGCTTCTGAGGCCTGAAGACCAATTTAAAGTAAAAATATATATGCCTATAAATGTCTGAAATGCTTTTTCATGTTTTAAAAAGACAAACATAACATGCTAACACACATCACTTTTAAAGGAATTTTTTTAGGCCACATCAGTCCATCAGGGATCAATATGTGTTAACATTATCAAATAAAATATTGATGATAAAACAGCTATTCATTTTAGAAATAAAAATGGGTTTTGCTTCATTTTTGGTATTAAATATGTTTTTTGTCATCCTATACACTGGATTATATAGATATCGGATCTGGTTATACTCAGAGCGTTTAACCAGATCAGCAAGATTAAATAAAACAGTGAAGTCAGGTTAATCCATGCATGTGATGACCTGAAGCTTAAAGGACAACAAAAGCAACAGCTGGATAATGAAGAGTAAAGCTAAGGTGATATGACCTTTGTCTAAGACAACAAGCAACTAAAAGTATGTCCACATACATCTTTGTCTCCATGCCTGAAAACAGACCCAGTAAATAGTGCAGCATATCTGTGGATTAATTCTGTGATTAATGCGAAGGCACAGCTCTACTTAAACTAAAGCCTACCTGGTACATGATGCGTGATCAGTGCATTGAAAAGTACTGATAAAAACTGGAAAACGCTTTTGAAGACCAGAGGCTTCATTTAACTACACAGATAATCTAAACCCACATGTGCACAAATACAGAAGGTGTCATGCACCCGGAAAAAAAAGTCACGTTTATAAAGCCACGCACAAGCACATCAAGATTAAACCATCCACACGGATCATCACAGCACATAATGTTGGATCAATTAAAAATAGCACACAGGAGGAAGTCCCAGAGAAAGTCTTTTTAATTTGGGGTGTTTTTCAGCTACCAGATTGATGTGATCACCCTAAATTATTTCATTCAGTTTGTTTAACTGCATCAATGTATCCATCATGCAGAATGCACAGACTAAAATAATCATGTCAAGTAGTGGTAACATAAACTCATCTCCGTTACTTGGATCAACAAATGGATGGTTTACTAGGCATCATTCAAGCAGAATCGTTTTATAAACTCAGTAAATAATTATGTTTAAGACAAGTACTAGTTCATTTTGTCATTCTCTGTTGCCAGTATATAAATAAGAATAGTTTAAGGCATGTAGACACATAGGATCCTTGTGTTGCTGCTAACATTGTATGCTAATATGTTGACTGATATTTATTATTAATGTTTACCTGAAATCACATTCTTACTTTATTCTTTTAGCAAATACTGCAATTTACAGTAAACACAAAGTGCAGCTGGAGTAGAACCGAGTCATTTGGTTTAGAGCATGTGATTCCACCTCTCCTCCTGTAGGGACAAGTTCTCAAATGGCTTTCAAAGTGATTTATTTAATATTTTGAGGAATCTTGCAAAGCCATAAACAGGATAGAAAATAAAAACCAGTTCCTTCAAGAGGCAGAGAGCACTGCATCTCATTGACCTGTAAGCCAAACAGAACAAACAAAGAGGAATTCAAACTAAAACTCAAAACAAAAACAAGCTTCTGCCTTGTGAACAGTAGTGTCACTGTGCAACAGAGTTAATGTTTATCTGGATATCTGAGCCTATTAACAAAAGAAGCAATTTTCTATCTGTATCTTTGTTCTATTTATATTTGACTTCAAAATAACAAACTGGAGTTTTGCTAACAAATCACATTATCTGAGCCCGATCTGGAATTATTATAAAAGCATTTTTATTATTGCAATTTGCCACAATATCTGAAGTGCAAACACAAAAGGGAAAAATAACTATATCATAAGTTTATAAGAGCTGAAAAATGCTCCTGATAGTTCTTAAAATGTCTCCTTCATCCTTTGTGTATGCTGGCTAGTGAGATCATGTCACATGTCATACTGGGGGCTTAGGTCATCTCTTACAGCTGGAAAATCCCCATTGCCCATAAAAACCTTTCTGTAATTGTGCATGTGTGCATCTGAATCAATGAAATCATGCATGAAATGTTTGCTGCGTTTCATGCAGAAGACATCAAAGTCTGCCTTTACCTACACATAGCCCATTCTAAACACAACCATTCACACAGATATATATGCTTGATTAAAAACTTTTGTTCATCATGGGAATGTATGTTATATTGTTTTTATGTGTGTACAATAATGTGTTGAGGTTACTGAATCCATTTCATCTACATAGGACCTTCTAACAGAAACTGACCATGACTGTGGATCAAAGTAGAGAAAAACACTTGATAATGGTTAAAAATAAAGTCAACAGCCAATGTGAGATCCCTGTGAGTGCATATGTTGTGAAGAAATTGATTTTGTCTGCTTATCTGGGTAATAATGTTTAAACAGAGGTGAAAATAACAGGTGGGTGGATACATATCTGACTTAAAAGCAAAGTTAACCTTCAGACCATCTCAGATATTTCCTTTTGCTTCATATCATAGATCCACTCCATAACCATTCAAACCAGTAAGACGGTTTGGGCTTGTGTTGGGCTCCACAAGCTGGAACAAACGTCAGTTCTCAAATAAACTCCACTCATCCTCACATCATCCCTGCATCCTTTTCATTCCAAAGCACAGAAGAGACATAAGATGGAGATGTGTGGTGAGATGAGGAGATGCAGCCACTGAAATATAGAATGATGCTAGATATGGCAGTCAGCAGGATCCATTACAGGCTTGGTGTACAAACAAATAAGACCTTTCAAGCTCGATCGTGGTTATCAAGGTTAATTGAATAATGTATTATCAACTGAAAAATCTATTTAACAAAACTCAGTTGCTGAACAGAGTATTAATAATTTCCCACAATGCACAAATTAACAGGTAACAGTTAACTTTCTACGTGCAATAACTGTGCAAAATTTCTTTATCAAACAGCCCAGTCTGCAATGTAACACTATACTAAAGAATAGTGAAAAATAATGGTGCCTGAGGGAGCAGGCTGCCCTCAGCTGCTCTGTGTGTCAGTGAGTGGATGTACAGTTTTGACCTGCACATAGGTTGGAATGTGTGCAACTTGCATTTTATTTTATCGTCATTTTTATTCTATTTATTTTTACTGTGTAGCTTTGATTTTAGATGCATGTCAGTGAGCAGCTGAATTAATACATTTCTAAAATATTGGAGAGTTTCCAGTGTTTCTAAGGTTAATCCAAAATGTACTTATTCATTACTAAAAGAAGCTTAAAGCAGTGCTGCAGATCGATACTCAAAGCTCTCCTCTGGGGCTTTAAAGCGTGTAAAGCAAAGTTCACCTTTGGAGCAAAAAATGAGACAGGTACCAGAATACAGTATCTGCTCTAAACTGCCCTACCTTTTGGGACCCTTATATGTGGCTTATGTACTGAGTGATGCTACTTTTAAAGTGCACACTTTCTTATGTAGCAAACATATTATGTGACTGAGCAGTAGATCTTAAAGTTAGGATTTAAGACATATGTGCTTTTCATTGAATTGGATTTTCTTTTTATTTGGGTTTATTATTATTAATATATTTGACCTCATCAAATCAGAATGAAACTTTTGGATTATTTGCACAGATCCATGGAGGAATGGACAACGGATCAGGAGGAAATAGGTCATAATGCATATTAGGAATAAGAAAACAGAAAAAGAAGAGGAATAAAGGTTAGGGGTAGAATACTTTGGTTTAAATGCAAAATTGTCTTGTTTATTTCTGCAAGACAATGCCTGCAGCAGTCTTTTTGAACATATATAACAGCATGTCTCCACTTAAGAGAACAATCTGATTTAGCTTGCCTGCAGCCAGTCCTCACCACTTATTTCATGAAAACATTTGGATTACTATGAAACTAAAAAAACTAAACTAAAACTAAAAAGTCGGGCTGAACCACATAGGTGGACCCCAACATTCAGCGTGAATTGTAAAAAAATGTCACAGTAACTGACTTTCTGTGTCTAAACAGTGATAGTGGTAAATATCCTGTTCATATACATTTTTCTTAAGTGTTCCTGCCATCACTTGAAAATGTAAAATAGAAAATTCCAGCACTTTGCTCTTAAATGTAATTTTACTAACATCTTATCAGCTGTGGAAAATGTGCAAAACAGACTAATTTTGCTATGCTGAGGGGTTTTTGTCAACTTCATGCTTGCTATTACTGCAGAGCATAATGGTAAAAGACAATGAACATTGCAATATAGAGTTATATTGTTGTTGTTTGTTTGTAAAACTACATCACAGATCTATTTTAATGGTCATTTTTTTAATGGTCAGTTGCATTTGGGGAAAATAATTTTAAAAAATCTCATCCTCCTCATCAAACACCACCTTGGGCCATGCTTTCCTGTTAGTTTAGCAGACGTGTGGTTGGTATATCAGTGTTTTCGGGGTTTGCTGCACCCTAGGGTGGCTGTACCGTCACCTAATTGATGCCTTCCTCTGCTGCTGGTGACGTCGCTCCAATCGCATTGTGCCATGAAGAAAGCCCCCCACTCTGCACTCCCATTCGCATGCGTCTAACAAACCCACTGCACTGTTACTAAAATACCAGTGCATCAGTTTGGTAAGACTGTCTAATAAAAATAAGTCACAAACCAGGAAACAATGCTCTCCCAGATCCGAGAAAAGTTACATAACACCAAAGAGATTCCCAAACAGGCGATCCAGGAAGGCGTCTTTCTTTGCCATTACTGGTGCAAGTGCACCAAGGAAATGGGTTGCTGCATCTGAACATCACAGACTCAAAAAGAAAAATTAACCAAGAGGTGAAATTGATTGCAAATCTTACTGGAGACAATAAACCGTTAAGAGGGCATGCGGGAGTCGTTAGAGACTATATAACCAGTCCAGAGACAGTCCTTTACCATTTATAGCAACTTCCAATGAGCCTGTTTGGATGAAGATACACGCCTTGTGCCATATGCTTCTGCGGATGCACCAGCAGCACCGGCGTCACACAGAAAGACCCGCTGTCAACAAACTAAACCCCAACAACACACTTCACGTCCTCTCACTGCGCGGTAGGGAAAACGTCGAGCCCACGCTTACCTCTTGTGACCTGCTTTATCTTTCTTCCCCTTCGGCCTCCTCTTTCTGGCCTGGATGGCCATCACTGCTGATCGGAGTTTACGTTCATTCACCGGCACATTGGAAGTCAGGGGATGGGTGTAGGAGGGACGTGGAGAGAGAGAACACACAGATCATCATCAGGCTTTTTAACGATGTCTGGCACCGATAGCGTCATTTAGCATGCTGTGTACACCTGTCACTTTAATCAGCTTCCAACGTTAAACCCAAACAGAAGTGAATTAGTAAAAACCAAATCGGAGCTGGACAGATACGCACCTTTCCTGGAGCTCATGTTTCCTCCTCTTCCCTCAGCAGGAGAGGGCAGCACGGAGGCAGCAGCCGGGTCCTCTCCGCCTAGGCTCATTCACACCAAGCCTAGGTTGGGCACGCGCTCCCCCTGCCGATTGAAGTGGTACCTTAACCACGCAAAAGATATATCTGCAACTTGCACGTAAATGTGTGCAAATGGTAGGCTACAGATGTGTCTTTATTTGTGTGGCGCTTTAAGATATGCACAAAAATGCAAATGGATTTATAAATAAACGTTTGAGCGTTCCCTTGTGTATTTTTTTTATTATTATCTGCCCATATAGTTGTAAAAACACGGCGCTTGTTGATATAATGTAATAGTTTTATTGTAAAAATGGGAAAAAAAATCACAATATATTAGGATTTATTGCAAAATGCATAATATTAATACGTTTCCAATTTTTTCCATTAGTTATTATGTTATGTTGTCATACCTTTCACGTTTTTACAAAAAAAGGATCAGTGTTTGTTTTGCTCATTGGATGAGATCGGTTCAGAGCCATATAGTACTGAAAAACAAAAATATATAATGTTTCCAGTTTCATTCTAAAATAAAAAACAGAAGATTGAATACAAGGCATTTTCTTTTAGAATTGATTTAAATTGAATTAATGCAATGTGTTTTAGTTTAAATTAAAATAACTACAATACAAACACAAAGAAACTCAGTTTTATTGTAGTTCATACTGCATTTTACAATGTTGAATTACCAAAGAAAGAAAAAATGTAGCCTTTTTTATGTATCTGCCGTGATAAAATCACAAGTTACCCTTACTTTTAGAATTTGGCACTGGAGCTTTTCATGCCTTTTTAGCCTCTTATTATCCTGAATTTTCAGTCTCTACATTGTTAGAAATTAAAACAAACTTTAAAACCAAAACATGTAGTATTCTACTATGAATTTTATCAACACTGTTTTATCCTCAGTCTTTCTAAAGTGTATATTATAGCAACTGTTGCGGTTTGGAAAAAAAATCCAGTACATATTTAACAGGTGCTTAATAGTTCTGTAGACTAAGAGTTTTTATATATACTTAGGCTTTTTCCTCTATGAATTTAGTTATACAACCACAGACTAAACAAAAGGCACCGCTGGGATTCGAACCCAGGATCTCCTGTTTACTAGACAGGCGCTTTAACCAACTAAGCCACGGCGCCACTGCGTCATCGGAATTCCTACATCTTCTTGGATGCAGACTTAAATAGGGCAATGTCCGTGTTAAGTGTCTCATGATAACATTATCGGAACTACATATGTCCAAGATAATGAACGTCCACTGAGCATCGAATGATACATAAATTTAACACATAATCGTATTTCTTCTCATTTTACAGCTGAGTATTTTAATTTCCTACATACTCTTTTATGTCCAACTAATCTGTTTTGTATCCTAAACTATCGTAATCCCAAAATAATACGTGGGAAATTGATTTAACCTTTCCTTTAAATTGTGCGGACATTGAGTGGATCAATTTTTGATTGACAGGTTCCTGCCCCATACGATAACGAGTGGGAGGGCTTTGTGATAGGATGCGTTTCCGGTGTTCATGCATCATCCGCACGTGTGGCAAAAGGCTTTTGCCACAAGCTGGCATTTCGTGTTGTCAGGTCTCTTCTGAGCATTAATAGATGCTAGTAAGTTACGTTATTGTTTTGGGCAGAAGAAATACTTTATTCTGTTGTTTTTGTCGACAGTTAACTTAGCTTTTCCAGCTTTGAGTCATTATATTAGCAGGCGTCATTACCTAGCTTGCGCGCTAGCTGCTTTGCTAGGTTTTGTGTCATGTTTATATTCTTGCATTTCAGTTCATACGTCAAGCTTTGGTCCGTTAAGAAAGCTCTGCCAGTGTTTAACCAGTGGAAGATAACACCTTTCGTTTTTCAACTCTATAAACAGTAAGTCTGCTGGCGCAAGTGTCTATTTCTCTTCATCCCTTATCAACATCTTCCTCAGTCTGTGGGTATTAGTATCTGCATGTCTTTTTTTTTATTCTAATTTTCATCAGACTCTGTAAGGGTCTTTGTAATGCTTTCATGTTTCATTCTCCGTTTTTTAAACTGTTTGATTTCAACTTATACACATGCTTAATAATGACCTTGCAACAATATGAGCCAGTAATCATGCTTAACTAAAAGCTTTTTCTTCTGGCTTTCTTGTCCCAGCTTCTCACCAATGGCAGAATCAGATCCAGCACTTCTCTCAGCCAAGGTTGGAGAGAAGAGAAGCTGTATGGAAGATGAGGAGGAAGACGCACCCTCAAAAAAGCCTAAAGTTGATATTGATCATGAAAATGGTACTCCCAGTCAAGATGAGGAGGAGCTTGAAGGGGAAGCAAGTGATGGAGAAGAGGATGGTGAGACTTTTGCTGACATGATGAAGCACGGCCTGACTGAGATGGATGTAGGCATCCTGAAGTACGTCAGCAACCATGAAGGCTTCTCGGGAATCCTGAAGGAAAGGTTTGCTTAAAGTCTTTAAACAATTTACAGGATTTACATAGATTTGTTTTAATTTATTTAACAAAAGATTTCAATTTTTTATATAGATATTCTGATTTTGTTGTACATGAAATCAACAAACAAGGCAAGGTGGTGCATTTAGATGACCTCTCTATCCCAACGGACACTGAGGTGAGATATCACTTATGTCACTTATGTTCTGATTTTTTGCAGCCTCATTTATGCTTCCTTACCTACGTGAATGGGGACATCCATTTCAAACATTGTCATAGATCATGATCTTCATACTTCCATACTTTCTTTATGTTGTCCTTGTTAGGTTAGTTATTCCACTAGTGGACAGTGCAGAGTTTATAGTTCACTTCCACGCTTTGATTCTGGTTAATGGCTGAAGTTGCAGACTTATTTGCACAGCCTGTATGCAAATTCTCCTGTCATGTGTTCAGTTGTTGCTGATGTTCTCCTCAGCTTCTGCATTCAGGTGCTTTTTATTTGGCAGTTTCTGTAGGGTCTTTCCCTGTTTTTGTTTTCTCTTAGATGATTTGTTTTTTTCACTGGTTGCATGCCAGTTGTATAACACAACACTGCCCATGCAATCTCCGGTGGTCTTGCTGAGTTTCCTTTGCCAACTGAACTGACTGCTAGATTGGCCTCTGGAAAACAGACCAAACAATACGCATAACTAATACATGTGGACAAACTATATGTCTGTCTACGTATCCATTTTGTGTGTCGAGCATGAATGAACTGTAAACATGGGTTTTGTTTCTTTTATTTAAGGAGGTCTCCCAGGCCGAACAGCAACCAAAGGAATGTGATGTGCTAACCGAGGAGCAAAAAAAGCAGCTTGGTGAGCTGCAACTCTTCAAGAATAAAGAAGAAAATGTCTCCATTGAGGTGTGTGGGTTTTTTAAAGAGTTAAGCATCCAGTAAACATAAATATTCCTTCAGAGTTCTCTGAAATGATTCTGCTTTACATCTTTAGGTAATGGATGACACAAAAGAGAAACGGACCCTTCTCCACAAGGCCATCAAGACTCAGTTTCCTGGTCTGGAAACAAAAACAGAAGAGAAAGATGGACACAAGTTTATAGTTGCCTACCATGCTGCTGGGAAGAAAGCTTTAGCAGGTATGTAGAGAAAAAGCTGAAACTAATTTCATACTTCAAACTAGTAATAAGTAAGAAAAGGCTTATTGAGTGCATTTTTGCTGCTTTTTCAGTTTAAACTTCTTCATTGCATGTAGTGCAATACAGTTAAGATGCATGAACCCTTCATGCATATGCATGCCAATACTCCTGCATGATTCTTCTCAGACTTTAACTTATTTTAACCTGCAAAATTTTGATTATGGTATTATATTTTTAATTCATTGAAAGGCTTTGATGTAATTTATGGTGAACAATAAAAGCAAAATTAAATTAGCAAAACATGTAGAATAAATAACAATCTTGGAAAACCACTCCCCTTTTGGCACATGCATGAGATCTTACCCCTACTCCTCCCTCAGCCTGTAAGAATCTCTTTCTCAGTAACATTATTCTATCCTCCTTTTGCTCTTCTCTTGTGGATAGAAGTCAAAACAACTGCAGGTAAGAACAAATTCTCCGTACGGCACAGGGGAACTACTTAAATCCATATGGAGTGAGGTGGCAGTCATAATATCTGGTTTAAAGCTGTCATGTCAGGGACAGCACATATGTTGGTTGTATCGTGGGAGTATGGTAATAGTGTTATAAAAATGCAGATTAAACGAGTACTTTAAATATTAAAAGAAATTAGGTACTATAGTAACATAATGTATATACTTATATTAATAAAAGAAACATACATTTATTGTGTAAATGAATAAAAATGTTTTATTTGAATATTTTTCTTCCACTAAGTCATGCAATTTTTTTTCTGTCTCCACAAAAGCTCCAAGGAAACACTTCTGGCCCAAAAACCGTGGCAGTTTCTGCCACTTTGTCCTGTACAAAGAGAATAAAGACACAATGGATGCTATCAATGTGCTTTCAAAGTTTCTCAGGTGTGGATGTAGTTATTAATTTTCTGTTTGTTGTAAGTAGTCATCATTTAATGACAAAAGTGACGGATCACCCTGTGAATAGTATGTCTGTGAGTGTTATGATCTGTCATCTGTATAATTATGGTGTTTTTTTCTAGGCTTAGACCAAACATGTTTTCCTACATGGGAACAAAAGACAAGAGGGCCATAACTGTGCAGGAGATAGCAGTCCTCAAGTGAGTGCATAATACTGGAATTTACAGTAATGAGTTTTATATATTCTCACATTTTCTGTCTGTCCTCTACTGACAGAAAACTATGTTTATAATTTCAGACATCAGTCAGATTTAATGCTTGTCTAAAAGATGCTTCTGATGAGATTAAATTCCAGTTCAAACTAGATCTTTGGTTCAGTTTTTTTTTCAGAATTATTGACTAAAATAACTGTTACACTGTCTACGCAGGATCACAGCAGAGAGATTGGCTCACCTGAACAAGTGCCTCATGAACCTAAAGCTGGGAAACTTTTGCTACAAAAACCACCCGTTGAAGCTTGGAGAGTTGCAGGGAAACCATTTCACTGTGATTATCAGGTCAGGAGATGTAAAGTCTGCATCATCTACTACTGTTGGATGCTCTTTATCTGTAACCTTTAAAATTAAAGCATTGTTTATTTTTTTACACTTTTTATATTAATTCATTTTAACAATACTGCTCGGACTGTGTCAGCCTTGCATGACATGAGCTTAAAACATTTTAAAATGATATTAGACTATACACAAGACCCATGCATCAGTGTACATCAATGTATGCCCTCTTTTAGGTTCCATAATTTCTTGTCTAATGCTGTCAGTGCTCATATGGATTTGTATGCAGTTTTAGAAAAATATTTTTCAATACAATGCTTTCTTTCTTTCTTTCCTTTTTTCTTTTTTTTCTTTCTTTCCTTCTTTCTAATATTGTGGCTTAAATTGAATGAAGTTAAAAACTTATTTCTGTTTCATAATGTCTGCAAAATGCACTTTTGTTAATCATTGGATTTGCTTGGCAGGAACATTTCAGGAACAGATGAGGAGGTTTGTCAGGCCATGACTTCCCTCAAACAGACAGGCTTCATCAACTATTACGGCATGCAACGCTTTGGCACCACAGCTGTGCCTACATACCAAGTTGGCAGGTAAAATACTTATATTGTGACAGGATGGTAGAGATACTTCAAGGTGTCGTGATAATAAAGTCATGTTTTTTCTGTTTCAGGGCTATTCTGAAAAATGACTGGAATGAGGTGGTAGATTTGATTTTGAAACCTCGTCCTGGAGGTAATCTTTCAGTACTTTCTTCCTCATTTTTTTACCTCTGTGAATTTGGTTTGAAGAAGTAAACAATTTTTATCATCTATTGTTTTAAACAGCTGAGAAAGAATTTCTGGTCCGCTGCAGGGAGGAGTGGGCAAAGACTCAGGACCCAGAGGCGGCTTTGAAAAAGTTGCCCAACAAACGTTGTGTGGAAGGGCAACTGCTTCGAGGCTTATCCATGTACGGCAAGAAAAACATCGTCACAGCCTTTGCACTGGTTAGTTCCTTACTAATATGGTTGAGTTGAAAATAACTTGCAATGTTAGAGTAACAAAGTGTACTGCACTCGCAATAAAAGTTTTTGTGGTCTCCCTGATGAACATTGTGGGGATGGGGTGTTTGTTTTTTTTTTCTCCAGATTCCTCGTAACAACCGCTTGATGTATATCCACAGCTACCAGAGCATGGTGTGGAACACCATGGTAAGCCGCAGAATCGAAGCCTTCGGCCTCAAGGCTGTGGAGGGGGATCTGGTGCTCAGAGGAAGTAATTTATTCACCTTAATCTTTAACTTTAATACATTTATTGTTGGTGAGAAATGTGCCAATTTTCACAAGATTTTTTTTGGGGGGGAGGGGTGTCTAATGGTTGCAACTAATAAAATGGTCCTCCATCTCATTATCTAAATCAAGGGAAACAAATCCTCATGGAGCTGTTTATTTGGCTCACATCACAGATAGAAATGTGCTCATGAGTTTTGGCAGAGAGCCTTCATTAGAGCATTGACAATTCTGACAAGGTCAGTCAGATTATTTGTTTGGGATAAAACGCCTCTAAATGCCATATAGGTGTCAGCTTCAACTAGTCGTTGTCCAATCTCTTTATTTGCATCATACAAATCACTCCAAGTACATATCACTTTGCTAAGAATGAAAGCATTAGCTCTATAGTATTTAGTGTAAATATCCAGTAAATCTATGTTTGACCAAATATATGGAAATGATCACCTCCTTGTTGTATCACAACCCTCTCAATTCCACAAAACCTTAATGAAGAGAGTTGAGTCATGGTTTGCTTCAGCATGGTGCCTAGCCCACCGTATTACCCGTACAGACTGCAGTTTTTAGCTCTGCTGTGTTGTTCATTGTTTCAGATTTTTGGTTTTTTAACATATGCCATTCCACAGAGACATGGGTCCATGTTTATTACACGATTGGATCTGCAATTGATAATTTTTTTATTGGGAATTCTCATCCCTGTATGTGCATAAAAGAGGGTTTTAGTGTTTGTTGTGTAATTGCAACAAGCAGTTTTCTCATCCACAGTGCAAACGAGACGTATCCGAATGTTTTTTATGGCTCTCAACAGTGTTGGACTACTCTCTTCAAACCGATTGGTGGTCATTATACACTTTTGGACATAAAAATCAGCTACAGCCGATGTTTCTAAGCCTTAAAAACTTGCCCACTGGAATTTTATCTTTCAGTGTTTGGGATTATTTTTTTGTAGTATGCAGCACTGGGTAACAATCCATATTTTTTTTCTAGATAGAGGTGTGGACAGATCCAGATGTATCCTTGTATATCCATAAATCAAGATAATTTCTTGATTACTGTATTTTAAACAGCTTGAGCTTCTGCCAAAAGACCACGATGTCATCCAGTTCATGTTCTGTGCCCTCCCAAAATAGTTAAATATAAACATGTGTACAGTTTCACCTTTGTGTAGATTGGGTTCCTCTTGCTTCTTATTTGCCCAACACTAGTAGAGCAATTAAAGGTACCACTGCTGGATGTGCTACTTCAAGTCATATTGCATATAATTATGACTCGCAACTAGATGGAACAATTTTAAGCAAGAATTATTTAATGAAGACTCTGTGATTGTCTTTGAGATGACTAATAGGCAACAGAGTTCAGTGTCACTTGATGTGGAATAAAGTACAAGCTTTTAAAAGATTAGGTAAGACTTTGTATCACCAATATAAAAGATTTATTTCCTCACATAATCCTAAAAATGATATGGTTCTGTTATAGACCAGTGTCTTTAATGGTAGATCTGTTCATTTTGGACAGCTGATGATAGGGAATTACTGGATGCAGATTAGTTCATGAAAAACTTTTTCTTTATTTATTTTTCCTTGTAGTACTTTGTAGAATCTTGTTTTCTTAATTCAGTGCTTTTAAAAGCAGACAGATCAGTACTAAGGCACATTCATTCAAGAAGAGAATATTAGCCAAAAGAAGCCCCACTAATAAACCTGCTCTAAAAGCATTTTCTGCCTGTTAAAGTTTGTGTATATTCTACCCTGAAGCCACAGCACATGTGCTGTCAGCAGAGGAGGCTCAGACTCGCTCCATACATGATATTGTGATGCCACTTCCTGGGTTTGATGTAATCTATCCAACTCATCATGGTAAGACTTTTTTTTTTTAAAAATGGGTTTTATTAATATATTACATAAATCAGTAACTATAAACCAATTTAAATGTATCTAACTGCTTTCTGTCAGTTGGTAAAGGTTTCAGAGAGCTGCTCTCTGTGGATGGCCTGGACATCGACAACATGAGACACAAAGTGAAGGACTACTCTCTAGCAGGGGCGTACAGGCGCATCATCATCAGACCTACTGATGTCAGCTGGTCAGCTCTTATACTTGATGTTTAAACCAGTAGCATTATGGTTGTCGGTTTCTTATAGTTAGACCAATCCTGGTGATTCAGAGTAAAAGTCATACTTTTATACAAAATACCAAATCTTGTAATTGAAACGTTATTTATGCCGGTTGTCTGCAGGGAGGTGGTTCAGTATGATGATCCCAGGATCTCTCTTGTTCATACGGATTTTGAAAAACTGGAAGGCAAACCTGCCCCTGTCTTCAACAAAGGTAAGAGAATTTTATTTTTGTCTGAAACACAAATCAAGGTAAAGTGTAGCTGACTTAGGTAGAGGTAAACTCAGAGGTTTGCAGAATAATGCTGGATTGTAGCGGGCCAGTATTTGTTATACACAGGTGGATTGAGGGATAAATTTTTAACAAAACAAAGTGATAGAATATGCAAGAGTTTGTGTATGTTTATTTTTTCCCTCAATTATTTTTGCTTCTTGAATACTTGAGTTTATGCATTCATTCTTCCTGGCAGAGGGGAAGTACCGGGCTCTGAGGATGGAGTTCTCCCTGCCTCCCTCGACCTATGCTACCATGGCTATCAGAGAGGTCCTCAAGCTGGACACCAGCATTAAGAAACAGACGCAATTAAACACAACTTGGTTCAACTGAGAGCCCTTTCAGGCACAACAAAACTGTTACAGGCTCTTTTCTGTGACTGCGGGTGTTTTTAAGTGTGAATGATTGAGAAATTTGGTTCTGTCTGAACCTTTACTGAGTTTCTTTGAATACTTCAAAGAAAAGAACAACATTTAATTTATAGTTTGTTTTTTTTTATGTTTTGGAAAGATTTCTGTACTGCAGTGAGTCTGCATGCTTTGATAACAAATTAAACTTTGTGCTTTCTGCTTGTTTACAGATGTAGACATTCCTGCTGTTAATTTGTACTGAAGATACCTTTTTTCTTTTACTTTCAGCTGTAAATAAGAGAGTACTTTAGAAGATGAATAAAATTAGCCAGATTTAACATGCAGTTTCCTTATGATTTAGCTGTTGTCTGCCCACAGGAATGGATTTTGACTTTGCATCAGTAAGACTGATCCCTCTGCTGGTCAGCAGTATAAAATTTGGCTTGTATATATTGAGCTAACAATATGCTGCTGGTCAAAACAGGCTCTGGACAGGCTTTGACCATCTGGCACAGCGGCATATGCCAGCTGGCAGTATACAGCTGCTCTCAGACTAAATGGCGTTACTAATCATATCATATGCAGCATGGGGTAATGTCTGTCCTACTCAATTTAGATCATTGCTCTACTTTTGTTAAACACTATTATGTCTGACCTGTAGCTCCATAAAACAACCAAAAATACTAAATTCAGACTTTTATTTTTGTTTTCACAGCTTACTTTATTCAATTAATCTTTTGTAGTTTATATGATTTCATAGCCAGAAATTCAAGTATGAACAAAGATAATGTCACTAACAAATGGCTGAAACAGGCTGTCATGGTAGGAATGAAAACAAACCAATTCAGTGAGCAGTGACACCAGTTATTGCGGTCTGAACTTGGTGAAGCATTGGTGTGGCTTAAAGGCTGTAGAAGAAAATGTAAAACTCCAGTCTAATCTGTCTTTGCTGAACAAAAGGCCAACAGAAGTGGGTATCTTTCCCAGGTAACCAGTACAGGATTGGTTAGTGTGAGATAAAGTGAATGAGGATTACAACCATGAAGTTTTATGATGCATGTGTGTTTAACCAATGTCTACTAAAGCATCACCAAAAGATAGTTGTAGTAATACTAAAGTATATGTAGAACTTAGTTTTTTTTTTTGGTTTATGTATGACAATGACACAATTGTATGATCAGTATTGACAAAGTTCAGGGTCAAACGGTTAATGGCTTTTTTTTCTCTAATTACAAGGTACACTGTAAATTTAACTGATGGTCACTCATAACAATGTCATTGTAATTAGGCAAAGTATAATTTCGTTTTCTCTTTTAAGGCAATGGCAGGACACTATTAGGAGGTATGCAGTTTTCATAGAATATCTGGAAGGTGCTGCAAACATAAGTTACCCTCTTCAGGAAATCCTCCAGCTGCTGCACTGTCATCTCTTGCACCCTATTATTCTCCCTGTCATTGAGCCCATGGGCTGCAAATGCAGGGAACTTTGAACGCTCGGAGTATGGCGCATTGTGGTCAAAGTCAATGCAGCAGTAGGCTGACCAAAAGTAGGTAGGGACTCTGAGGCGGTTGATGTTATGTCGACGGATCGTGTGGCCTGACGTTGTGACCCCAGTGACCATGTAGGCTGTGCCACGGCAGTAGTTGTTTAGCCTCTTCCGTACGGTATGCTCATAGTTTTTCCAAGAACCGATGTTAAACTCTCGCACTTGAGGGACCACATTGGTCAGAGTGTATGTGGCTGCTTTGTCATCAGGGTGGGACTGGTGCTCATCGGGATTCAGCTGACCACGTTCAAAGATCACAGAGTCAACGTAGTCCTCAAGCACAGCCTGAAAATCCTCCAAACTCTTGTGGAAATCTTCTGAAGGGAATTGCTGCATCTCTCTGGAGCCAGACACCAGGGAGAGCTGCCAAGATAAATGTTGACCTTTTAAAATGGAGCATGAAAATAAACATACATATTTCTTTAAATAATTTACTGTTTGTTTAGATCCCGTTGGAATTATTAAACGGGCATACCTGTGGCTCATACATCCAAGGCACATCAACTTTCTTGGAGCCGTCTGAGCGCTTGAAGGTGTATGCGGAATAAACAGGGATGCGGCTGAAGGTGTCGTACAAGGTGACAAAGCGTGGCTTTCCTGCATAGAACTGACAAATCTTTTTAAGCGGCTGCTCCTCGAGCCCTCGCGGCACCGTCCCCATGTACAAGAACTGTTTACACTCTGGTGAAATATTTTCCTGTACTTCTGCTCTTGCCATCACAGCGAGAACAAAGACTAGCATTTGATCTGTTTTGTAGACGGACATGATGAAGCCTCCAGTATGCCTGCATGCCACATTTAGTCTCTTTGATAGACTGTCCCACTATGTGATCCTTTTCCTGATCTGTCCCATACAGTTTCAGGCAAATTATGCAAATCCTTATCTTGGCCTCTTCTGCATTCCCATGTTTGAAAAGCAGTTATCCTGGTTCAGTGTCCGCTGGTCAGTTGCAGGTATTATATGCTGACAGAAGAAATGCAGTACTTGGAAATAAACAGTGTACACTACATTTGTGAAGGGTTTTTAGTGAACTGCAGCTATTTTACCTAAATTCAAGTCTTGTTGAGAATCAAAACAAAACACTTGTGTTTTATGTAAAGCACATTAAATTATCTTGTAAATTAAATGTGCTATACAAATAAACTTGCCCTGAAAAAGTATTACTTTATCAGAAAATGTTGTCCCATCTTCTAACCTACCTCTGTAGGTTTTAGATTATTAGATTTGGATTAACCAGATGGGATGAATGTATGTATAAATGTATTTTATGTTTGTATTTTGTTTTAAGGGCCCGGCAAGCATTTAATTTCTTCTGGGGTGACCCATTTTACACAGTTTTAACTGTAACTGCTTTATCATATACAAAAATAATACATGATTTGTGAATAAATTAAAATTAAAGGGCCTCAAGTTTCTCTGAAAATGTAAAGTTTTTTTTAACAGATCTATAAAAGATGTGTAATATTTTACTTTCAGCCTGAAAACTCCCACCCTGTCTATAACAGAGGATATCATCTTGGCCTATTGTGGGACACAATCCTGTCATATTCATATTTTGCATAAAATGTAAATGCAATAATATAGTTTTGCCAAATAAAAACAATAATCAAACAATAACAAGTAGCTTTATTTTCTTTATTAAATTATGGTATTATACTTACACGCATATTGGGTAACATGTATTAAGGATTACATAATGCTCAAATTAACAAATAATCGCATTAGAAAATATGTTCAATTGGCATCAGTTAAGGCTGCACGTTAAAGACTTACTGAATATGTAGCCAAACCCATTAAAGAAGGAGTGTGTTTGTAACGAAACCATAGACAGAAGTCCAAATGAAAGAAAACATACTTATATATTATATTTCCTCCTGACTAGTACAATTCTTACATTTCTTTATTTCTCTCATCAGATCATATAACTGGAAACCACTCATCTGGTTGATATGCAAATTATACTCAAGATTTTTAAAAGGATCAGATGTTTAAAAAATGTGCTCATACGTTGGCTTTTTTTTTATTTTACCATGTACCAGTATGCATAATGTGAACTCCTGCTCTTTTTGTTTCCTGTTGTTCTCCTCAGTCTGCAGTTCTCATCTGAAAAATGAAAGGAAATGTTTGTATTTACTCTGCCTTTATTTTCTTATGGGCCAATAAAACTGCACATGTGTTTTTGAGTTGGGGAAAGGCTTGAGGAATGTTTCTCAGGGACATCTGTTCCCATAACAACAGGTTGATGGTAGAACGACCTCTGTGGAAAACGAGCTCTTCCTGTTTACCATGTGAACATTGTCACTATTTACACTGTAACTCCATCCTGACCTACTGGTGCCCTGTCATTCATCAACCCATCCATCTATTACTGCGGTCGAAGCTGTACAAAAGATAAGAACAATGGAAAAAAGATAAGCTGTCTCAATCTTTTATCATAATCATTTTACTGTTTTGTCTCTTGTTTTATTTATGAAGACAGAGGGAGTTTAAACATCCACTGATGCAGACATTAGAATGCTGTTGTTTTATTTCTGGATGCTGAAGAAGCTGCAAAAACCAAGTCTGCAAATATCAGTAATGCCAGCTGAAGTTTGACATTGGCATCACTGAGTCTTGCTACCAAAAAGAAAACAAATGTTTCATTATTGAAATAAAATACAATGGTAAGACAACATTGCATCTTGATTTATGTTATACATCCCTCATCTACATATCAAATATGCAGTAACGTCTGACATATTTTTCTTAATCAGAAAATGTGATAAGAATTTTTTTTCCGACTTGAATTTAAATTAATAAGATTATTATTAATAATATTCTGTAATATGGATTTTTTTAATAATACAAGTAGTTTTTTAAAATATATTTTCATTTTTACCATAAAGACAAAGAAATTAATTAGTGTTTGTGACATACAGTTATTTGAGGACATCTGAAATTCCAGTTGCATTTGAATAAATAGAGGACAAAAAATGCCCATTTGACCAAGAAAAACAAATGGTTATTCTTACCTTACCTTTCACAATTCCTGCTCATTTCTCTATAATCAAAGCAAAAAGTGTTACAGCCTTGAATAAAAATAAATATTCTTGTGCTGCTTGTTGAACTGGAAAGGTGAAGCCTCATATTTTTCCAGTTTTTTTCTTTGTATGTTGTTACATTTTACTACTATACACACTGTTTGAATATGTAAGTCACTGAGGACAAAGAGAGCGTTTGCTTGTCTGTGTATATATTTGTGTAGTGCAGATTCGTTTGGATGTGCTTGTGTCTGTGTAGGGATGAAGCAACTGAGCGGATGGATGATCTTGTATGTGTGTTCCAGCACTGGGATCTGTTTTTTGGTGGGGGTGGAGGTGAGGGGGGTATTGTGCTTTGTTGGGAGGTGTGTGTGTTTGTTTTGGGGGTAGTTGGTCCATGGTAGTTGTTTGCAGGGTCTTAAAACTCAGCTGGGGTGGTCTGGTTTGGAAACGAGAAAAAGGAGGGATCTGAGTGTACTTCTTCAGTGTGTGTGTGTGTGTGTGTGTGGGGGGGGGGGACGACTATATATTCAGACTTCAGTGGAACAGACAGGAACAGAAGAACTCCCAATAAGAGGATTAATTGTGGATAGTTGATTGAGTTTGTCCCAGCTGCTGAAGTCCCCAGAGGTAAGTGCCATTTAGGAGTTTCATGTAGATGCTTCTTAAATCAAAGCCTTTTTCGGCATAGGAGGGAAGTTACATTCCACAAAATGTAAGAGCAGAGATGCAGTGCTTTTTTAGTACACTTTTTGATTCTGTACCTTTAAAACATGTCTTTACAAGTGATTCTGAATGTTAAGATGACTAATGCACTTTATTTGCTGCACTATAAAAAGAATGGATTATTCAGTCTTAAATAAGATCCATAAATAAGAATGCATTTCTCCAGAGATGTATGCACACAGCACACTCGGCATGAAGCAGAGAGTTAATCCTGAGGTGAAACTTTGTAGCTGGATTTTGAGAAATAAAAACAATTTGATCATGTGATTTTACAGATGTATGGTTCTTCATAATTGGCAAAACCCTCATTGTGTTTCACTGACTTTTCAGAACAAGTCAACATTCAAAGGAAGATAAAAGTGAATAGGACCCAGACCCACATCTGGAATTTGGACCCCTTTTATGTAAAACACTGGCACTGGTTCAGGAGTTTTGTACCTGCTTACAGACATCATGTTGATCACCCTTCAATTTGGTGTTCTTTGGATTTTATTTGCAAAATAAAATAAAAAAATCAAGTAATTCTTTAGACACTGGCAGAAAGATGTCAGAAACAGCTTTCTTTACCTCCCCTACTCCTTCTCCATCTCCCATCTTTCACTGTGACTATAGTGACTGGTCGCCTTCTTTTTCTATCATCCCGTCTGTCTACCTGCTGGCCTTCCTGGTTGGTTGTCTCGGCAACAGCCTGGTGCTCTGGGCTTACCTGGACCGAGCTGAAGGAAGGACAGGAAAGAGGATAAAAGTGAAAACTGTAGTTGCACAGCTGTGCTGCACTTTCAGAGCCAGTCAGCAGAGACGTAATGATGCTGGCAGAACTCAACGCATGTTTTTCCCACAGACAACTAAAACAAACTGCAGTGACTCTTCAAGACAAAGCTACAGTCTCTCCCCCTATTCCACTTCCACCTCTCATCCTCCCTCCATCCCCCGTCCTTCCCGCTCACTTACAGATTCTTTAATAGCCAGTTTAGCCTTAGCTGACCTTTGCTTCCTTGTTACTCTCCCCCTTTGGGCCGTCTATACAGCAACGGGCTACCACTGGCCATTTGGACAACCCCTTTGCCAAATCAGCAGCTTCCTCACTGCTCTCAACATGTATGCCAGCGTGTTCAGCCTAAGCATGCTCAGTGTAGAGCGGTACTGGGTTCTGACAGGGCGTCGGCAATCCAGGCATCACCCTCCCAAGAGCTGCCTCAGCAGACCATTGTGGATTATTGGAGGAGTGTGGGGAATGGCGGTAGTCCTTGCTCTTCCTGGATTGTTGCTGCGCTCCATCAGGGAGGTGGAGACTGATCCAGTATCTGAGGAAGAGTTTGGATCTATTGCTTCTAGATCTGTTCTTTCCTGTCAGATGGACTACTCTATGCTGATTGGAGATGAGCTGGAAGAGGCTGACAAAGAGAGGGCAGAGATGTGGTGGGCTGCAGCTTTAAGTCTGAAATCTACAATAATTGGATTCCTGCTTCCACTTGTTGTCTTACTAGTCTGCTACTGCTCACTGGCTCACCTGCTAAGCAAACATTTTGGACAGGGGCCTCGGCCTGACCGCAGACGCCAGAGGAGGCTTCTCAGAGTCATCATCACCTTAGTGATGGCTTTCTTTTTGTGTTGGCTGCCATTGCACATTAATAAAACTGTGTCCATGCTATTGGAGTTTGGGTTTGTCCCATATTCCTGCTCTTTAGACCAAACTCTTCTAGTTGCTCATCCATATGTCACTTGTTTAGCTTACCTCAATTCCTGCTTGAATCCCCTCCTCTATGCTGCTTGTGATCCATCATTCAGGAAGAGATGCAGGGGGGCTCTACTCGTGTGGTGCTGGAGGAGAAGAAGAGAAGTTGAGAGAATGGAAGGAAACGGCTGCAGAGAAGGGGTAGAGAAAGACGAAAGGAGCTCAGCTTTCCCCACAAGGACACAGGAGGAAATGACAGATAGGACTGAGGAAGGAAAGGAGATGGAGAGGGTGGCGGATGTGGTCGAAGAGGAGGTTGCATAAACTCAAATACTGAAAGGTGTTAACACAAATATAATTTCATTTTTAGGAGGCAGAACTTTATATTTTTGATGCTTGCCAGCAGTAAAGCCTGATTCTCAACAACACTGTATATCAGTGCTGTCAAAGAAAACATCTTCGTCTTGGAAAATCTGTTTAGTTGCTGGTTTCACTGGCAACATTTCCCACGGGAAAAACTCATTTGCTCCTTAAAAAAAAAGCTACATCCAGCAATGAACCATGGTCATCACGGAGCTTCTCATGTCACATGATCTGTTTGTATCCTTATACCCACTATTGTTTGTTGATTTGTGCACGGTGGATTTTACTGCTGAATATCTGTTAAAATAATTACGTTTTTGTTTTTATATTTGAAAAAATCTTTTATACAGCTAAAGACTGCTCTTTTAATAAAGTATGATATCCAGTTTTATGTAAATTGCCTCCAGGAAAAGTTGACTGAATTAAAATTAGTGCTGTCATACTGGAGTGTTTGTTAAATTTGTCACAACATTTTGAATAAATATGTCTAGTTCAAATGTCAAACGTACAATAAAGTATATCAAAATACAGTTCAGCACTCTACACCTTCATTTTTCCCCCCAGTCAGTATAATCCAATTCAGAGTTTGTGGGAATTTAAAACCTAACTCAGCTGCTATCCAGTCTATCACAGGGCCAACACTGAGTTCAGGATTACACTAAAACAGCCACTAGTAAATATCATTGTTGAATTAGGCTGTATTGTTCATTGCTGAATGAATCTTGTTTTTATAGATTTCATTGCAAATCATTTTGTGACAAAAGGCACTACAGAAGTAAGTGTATTTTGACGTGCTTACAATCAGATTATTAGGTGAAGACTGAGATTGGCTTATATATAAATAGTAATAACCAAAAACAATAGGCTAATAAAGGAGCTGTATATTGCAAATTGCATAACTTAACTGACTTTAGAATTAGATGTTAAAAATAACATTAATGAGCCAAATAAGAGGTTCTGAAAGCTTTTTCAAAAAGCTGTCAAAGTAGTTGCATTAAGAAAGATAATATAATGTAGTGATAATATAATGCAGTAATAAAGATAAATGCAATCTATGGTTTAATATCATTAACAGAGATTAAATTCCTCATGAGTATGAATGAATGAGTGAAAGTTTAGAATATCCCGTCTCCTCTGCAGAAGTACCTAACTCCGTCCAACAGATGGAGCTGTTGCACCATGAAAGGAAACGTCCACATCTTACACCACCCACTGCTTACATGTTAGCATGAGGTTAGCAACCGCGTAGGAAAACATCCATCCCATTTCCAATCCAGAGTCGCGGGTAGCTGGAGCCTATCCCAGCAGCCATTCGGACGAGAGGCTGCTGCTTAGGAAAAGTCTGAAATTAGATTGCAGTCTTGATTATTTACTTTTTTTTCTTAATTTATTATCACTTTCAGTCAGATACAAACATAAAGTATTGCAGCCGGGTTGTCAACAATATCAATGATGGGAACGGCTCTAATTTACGATGTGGAGATGACAAGATATAAACTGCTCTGGGTTGAGTAAGTAGCAAACAAACGAGTTGTAATCAGTTAGCTTAGCTAATGAAACAAGCCTGAACGAGGGCTGGCAGGACTAAAAATGCAGGAGTTAGTTCTGTTTTCTTTATACTTGTGACTTCAATGTTAGCATGGCGGTGTTCTTAAGATTTTAGTTTCAGGATTTCTAAATCGTTTCATTGCATTAGTAAATCGTGTGCCTGACATATTTAACAAATTTTAAATAAATCGTCTTAAAACTGTGGAACTAAATAAGTTAAGTTTAATGTTTCCTGCACGGACAAATAAAAAAGTACACCAAATGAACATGGAATGGTTCATCTCTAATATGTCCCTTATACTTCTTATGTTGTTTTATAATTTATCTTATTTTTATAAAATACTTTCACTGACTAATTATTTAGTCCAATTTAGTCTTTTTGTGTGTTATGTGCACTGTAGTGGTAGCTGTTGGTGCTAGTATTTTGCGGTACCAACATGTTGCATCCAGTGAGCTGTGTCTAGAAGTCATTTTGGTTTTCCCTTGTTACTTTGCTGTTTTTCCACCGAGGGGAAATTTTAAACTTCTTTGTTAGCATAGAATTAGACACCAGAGGTTGCGTTAGTTTTATTTATTGATAAATGGACACGATAATATTTAGCATTTAGTGAACATCCTTCTCTATCTGCAAAATGGAATAAAACCCCTGTTGGGTTATCATTGACATACCTGTGAACTATTACATATACTGTTTTGTGTGTGTGTGTGTATATATATAATACATAACTTGAAGCACAGTAGCCTACAAATACTGTTTCAAACAACATCTTTTACAGAGGAATAGATATGTTTTTAAAAAGCTTAAAAGTTCTCATTGCTAGAAAAAGAAACATGTCGGTTTATACTTGTATACAAGTTTATTATATACAATTAAATAGTATTTATATGGACATCCTTTTACATAGATTAACCAAACCCCCTCCTTCCTTTTTTTCCTTTTTTAAGTCCTGCATGCAAAATTGAGGTACCTGAGCGTCTGACAGTTAGTCATGGTGCTTTGGTCCAGTATGGTCTTGCTGATCGCTGCATCTCTGTCCCTGTTCGTGAGGCTACTCATGCAGAGATTCTGCTGGTTCACAGGTCAGCCCTGATGCCATCATTCTGTTAGTCTTATTATTACTTAAGTATGTGGGAACCTTTAATTTCTTTTTTTTTTTTTTGCTCTCAACAGCGAGGAATACTTGGAGGCAGTGAAAAAGACTCCTTACATGACTCTGGAAGAGCTAAAGGAGTTCACCCTCCAGTATGGTGATGTCTACTTCCACCCAGTTAGTAACACACGCCATGGCTGTGTCTAACATTTGTCCAGGATCAGGTGTCATGTTGTGGTGGTCACTTTCACTGCCCTTGTCATGTACTGTTTCAGAACATCTACCACTGTGCCAAACTGGCTGTAGGTTCTGCACTTCACCTGTTGGACAGTGTTATGACAGGGAAGGTGAGGAATGGCATGGCTTTGGTCAGGTGAGACAGCTGCAGCATTTGTTTGTGTGTGTGCGTGTGTGTGTTTTGGCTGCTTTTACCTTAATGCAACAAGGTTGAGTCGTTTTGATTAATTGTGAAAACCTATTTATTGTCTGTTCATAGTGGTAGAAGAAAACAATCTGTGAATAAATCACATCAGACATGCACAAGAGCTTCTCTGTCATAGAAGCTTTTGGGACTCAAGAGTCATGGACAGCTAGTATTAACAAGGCCATGCATGAGACTTGAAGACCAAATGAAAACCAATATATATGATTGAACATTTTTTGTGAAATTATGATTTGTTTTCCTTGTCTCTGTTTACAGACCACCAGGACACCACAGCATGCACAGTGCCGCTAGCGGCTTCTGTGTGTTCAATAATGTGGCTATAGCAGCTCGATATGCCAAACAAAAGTATGGAGTTAAAAGGTAGCTTGACTTTTTTGTATGTTTATTCTGGTAACTGTTTAGGATGTGAATTCTCTTAAAGATGCCTTTTGTATAATTGCATATTTCTTCAGGATTTTGATAGTAGACTGGGATGTACATCATGGCCAGGGGGTACAGTACTGCTTTGAAGATGACCCTAGGTGAGTCTTTGGTATGGGAACAATTCATTATATTGATTTTTGGGATGCTGTTAAATCATTGCACCCTTTGTTTTTTCACCTAGTGTTCTCTACTTTTCTTGGCACCGCTATGAGCACCAGAATTTCTGGCCTAATCTTAGAGAATCCGACTATGACAGCGTTGGTAAAGATAAAGGTGCAGGGTTCAATGTAAATGTACCATGGAACAAAGTAAGTGAACACTGCACTTGAAGTTTTTAACTTTTATCGTGTTCTCGGAGTTTTGATCATGAGCATTTGGTTGACTTTTTTTTTCTTATGTTTTTGTATTATTTGTACTGTCACCGCAATCACAAAAAAAGCTGCAGTTTTCTGAGTTAAAGCAGTAAATTTACTGTATTTGATGACCTCAGCAGAAAACAACACATGCATAAACTGCTAAAATGTTGCCATCTACAGCAAACATAACTAAATGCCTGTTGGGTTTTACATTGTAATTTGGTTTGAGAAAGTTTATTAAAACATTGTATTAAAATATAAAATGCAATGCCTGCGATTGCAATTGCCACCGTGAACATACTGTCAAACATAACTGAACACTGTGTAAAAATGTGTTTTTCTAGCATTAGGTTGATGCTCAGATTCTAAATAAGCAACTGTAGTAAACTGTAGTTTTTGTTGCAGGATTATGCAGGTCTGTAAATTCCTTTTTGGTTAAGTTGGTTAAATTCAGGGGTGATCTTGAGTCAGTTTCTTAGTGATTCCAGACCAAGCTGCTTGTAAGACGGGGAAATTTGTAACTCCTTACTGATAATATTGTACATTGTCATAATTTGGAGCCTGCATCTGTATTTGGAATCATTCAATTCAACTTTATTTAACTTTATTTAACTTCATGTCATGAAGTCATTAAAACTATATACGAAATGCAGGTTTATTCTTTAATTTGTAGTTAACCTTTTTTATTCCAGTCATCTAAATGTTTAATTGGCCATCATGAGAATTTTTTAATTAGTTTCTTTTTTGGATCACTGAAACACAAACATCTGATAATGCACAGAAGCAGACTTGCTCATTTGTGTTTTACATTAAAAAAAAAAAATCTTTCTTTATTCTTCACACCATGGTAATGCATTTAATTCAAGATGAGAAAAACAGTCCACAATTATAATATTTACGATACAATACACACCATGATATTCCATTATACACCATGATAATTAATCTAAAATGGTAAATCTGTAACCTAAATGTCATTCTCAGACTAAACCTGAAATTTTAGGTTTAAATTCTCTTAATTATAGTGTGTGAAAATGTGTGTAGGTACATTTATATGAGAGCTTTCATTACGATATTTCAGGTGGGAATGAAAAACAGTGACTATCTCTCAGTGTTCTGCCACATTCTTCTGCCAGTCGCATACGAGGTAAGCCTCCTTTTGGTAAATTCTCTCCTCTTTTTGCAAAGTGGAAAGCCTTATATGGAACAAAATACACTTTATTCAGCGGGGCATTCTTTGTCATAGTTTTGTCCAGAGTTGGTCCTGGTGTGTGCAGGCTTTGACTCAGCCATCGGTGACCCTGAGGTACTAAATAAAATAAATTCAAATAAAAAGCGTCATGAAGTCACAGTATTTGTGCTGATTTTATTCTTTTTAGTAGTGTATGTGTATCATCATATGCATGCAAACATTTCCCTCTTAAATTAGTCTCAGGGGCAGAACAAGAAAAACTGGTTGACATGGATATTTCTTTCCTTTCAGGGGAAAATGTGTGCCACTCCGGACATCTTCGCCCACCTGACTCATCTTCTGATGAACCTAGCTGAAGGGAAACTGTGTGCTGTTCTGGAGGTCAGGCCAAATGTTGCATCCAGTCCTTTCAAAGACTCCATCCAGCCTGTGAAACATGTTGTTACCAACAATACTGAAGTTTGGGGTGGGGGGGGGGACTAAAGTGCATCCTCTGACATTTGGTTAGAGGGGTCGCCCTAGCATGATCACTTTTCTGTGAACACATTTCACCCATATGAGTCACTGAGCTACTCTTTAGGATTATTCACAAACAGACATTTTTGTGTGCTTCTGATCTAAGTTAAAGAGTTTTTCTTTTTTAAATTGTATTTATAGAATTTGCTTGCTCATCTCTGGCGCTTCTGGCATTTGCTGATTTATGTTTTCTGTACAGCAGCCAGACCATCATTCTGCCTGCTTTAATTCTGGACAAGACAATAAAAAAGAAAAAAAGATGATAAAAAAATTACTGGAGTTTAAAAGGATATGTTGTGTACATTTTTGTCCAGGGAGGATACAACTTGACTTCCTTGGCCCAGTCTGTGTGTCAAACAGTTCAGACATTGCTTGGAGATCCTCTGCCTCGGCTTTCAGATGTCAGTGCCCCCTGCACAAGGTGGTGTGTGTTTTGATTAGTCAAATTTTATTGTGTTAGGAGTCTTTTAATGGCAGCTTTTTAAAATTTGTCTTCCAGTGCGCTCGAGTCCCTTCAATGTGCCCGATCAGCTCATCGGCAGTACTGGTCCAGCCTCAAACATGCAGGTGAAACATCCACATAGTTATTTGCAAAGTTTGTTCTGTTGCTGACTGAATGTCACTGTACGCCTCCCTTTAGCAGAAGCACAAAAAGTATTTGTAGTTTTTATGCTTGCACAGTCACCAACAGACTTGTACATAATGGTTTACTTTTGTTGCATTGTTTGAACCACCTGCTACTTTCATAGCCCATGCTTCATGAAGTTACTCTCTTTTCTTAGCTGATGCACCTACCTCTGAAATCAGCACCAAATGGATCAGATTAGCAGAAAAAGAAGACGAAAGGCCAAAAACAGAAGAGGAAAAGCAAAGCCCAGAAGAAAAAGTTTGGCCTGAGCCTCCAAAGCGTGTCTCTCCTCCTATTCGTTCAGCTTCAGTGCTTCCCGATGGCGTGGTCTGTCCAGACGGATGTCAACGCCACAGCTCCTCTGAGGAGCTGGACCCACTCATCATCAGCAAACTGAAGTGAGAGTTATTATGCAATCACATTTATTTTACGTAGTTTTATCTTCTTAATTGTTTTTCTCTTTTTTTTTCAGGGAGAATATCCTTGAAGATATTGATGACAGTGATTCTTTCACAGTCTTCACTAATCTTATTACCCTGATACAGAAAATGGAAAAGGAAGAGGTAAAGCCAGGATGTAGTGTTTCTTTTCTCTGTAAGCACTGTACTCACACTTTGCTTTACTGACCTTCTGACGTAAGTTTTTAAAGTTGATATTTTGTCCCTGTCTTTCAGATCTGCAATGGCCTGGCTCTCGTCTGCAACGTCACCACGGCGATGATGTGCATTGTCCAGCATTCTGCAGCTATTCCTGGCAACCGGTATGGAAATATGGATTCAGGCTAAATTATACACAGGGTATTACATGGTTTAGTATAAGTTTGTAAAGAAAATTGGCTTAAAGAAATATGTCTGTACGAATTATTCCTCTTCTTTTAGGAGAATAAATGAGAATTTAGTAAATTATCATTGGCTGCCTACTGCTACATGAGAATATTGATATTTATTTCAACTTCTTACTAAATTGTTTCATTTTTTTTTAGGAAAACCAAGTCACATAAAGTGCTTTTTTTGTGCTTTGCATTTTGTCTGGAGAGAAATTTTAAGAAACTAAACCATTTTAAACAATTTTATATTATTTGTAAAAGCCTTCTTATCAAAAAAATGTCCTCATGTAATTTCTTGTACAAAGTGAGCGTTAGCAAAATTTCTAACAATTCATATAAACAATGTTGGAAATGTTAAAAGATTGTGTTAAAAGTTTTAACACCAAAATGGCATCAGACCAACCACAGAGAGAAATTCAGTTCTGTTTAAATCTTAATACTAAGTATGAATATACATTTGTCTTGCAGAGTTTTGGTTGTATGTGTCGGTAATGGGAAGATCCCGAGCCATATAACTAAAGATGGGTAATTATCATAAAGATATCTTCATCTCACCTGAGTGAGACCTTGTCTTTTGTTACAGTTAATTGAAAAAGCTTCGTAACAGCAAAAACAACATGCTCATATTATTTCTTTGTTTGAAGCAAAACGCTGGTGGTGCATATCAGCAGTGAAGACCGACAGGAACACACAAGCAAATATTATATTCCCTTGTGCCTAAAAAAGGTAGCGTGTACTACAGTTCATACATTCATACTGTGAATGGATTTGTGAGTAGGGTTTATTTTCTTTTGTAATGTTTTAGTGTTCTCTATAAACAGTAGACATACATTTTAATGCCACAATGTGAGGTCACATTTTTGCTTCTCTTTTATGTGTCATCCAACAGGGCTGCAGCGACACGTCAGGTTTCATACACGCCGTGTTTGGCTTCCTCCTACCTCTGGGATACGAGTATGACCCCAGTCTGGTTCTTCTGGTTCTGATGCCAGAAAGTGGAGTGTGTGACGGCATGCAACAGCAGCTAATAGGCTTCCTACGGAGCTTTGCAAAGGGACACACATTGGTACTGATGCAGGTGAGAAGCACATGAATAATACGTGCTCTTTTATTATGTCATTGCTGTTAGTTTTTGTAGTTATATTTAATGCAATTCTGCTGCAGCTTTGTCAGCTTACGTTTATTTCTTTCATTAAATTTCAGGAGGATAAGAAGCCATTTGTGGACCTTGCAGCCTCCACTCTCCTTGGGAAACCTGCACCTACTTTGGGGCAGCTTCAGGCTCCATTTACTGAGGATGTGAAGGCTCTGGAGTTCCTCAGACACAGGCTGCAGACTGACTGGAAACTCTTACAGACAACAGGTAGATAGATGCACGATCACATCTGCATAGTTTCAAACTATGTGCACTGTATTAACTACAACATCTTTCTCCTTAAAGTGTCACCAGAAAGTGGAGGAGCTGATGAATGCTGAAACTTCCCTGTTCCTGGTTAATCGTTGTGATCAAATATATGTCTGCTCTGTTTTTCTACTTTATGGCAGCTTTGATTTCCAGCTGAAATGAATCAATTATTTTATTAAAAAACCGTTTTTAACTACACATGGTCATGTTTAAATAAATGATTTCTTGTCCTCCACATGTTCACTGATGTTTTGACCATGTACGGTATTAGATCTTCATTTAGAGGATGGCACATGTACATATTATACTCTGAATTTGATCACTTATCGCTCTTGTTTTCACTCCTTGAAAATAAAAAAATGTTGAGCAGTGTTTAGAAAATAGTGAAGCTTGATTTAGTTTGCAAAACACAATTTAGATGAGACTGAATTTTGAACCCCTCTATATCCAGATAACACTAAGTATACAGAATTTCAGCTTAACACTTATATTCACATATATAAGTGAATATAGGTGTTAACAGTAACTCCTCCATAACAAATGAATAGAGGGAATTTTTCCATCCACAGATTGAAAGCTGACCAAAAGAGACACAAACTGCAGGTTTTTGTGTCTAGAACTGCATAGATGTTTTACTTTTTGCATCTCTTTGTACTAATGTCCTGCCATTATAATTGTTTTAGCTATATTTGGTGAGTCAGTATTGCCATTTCAGTTTTGCTTTGTTAGTTCAGATTTGATAAAGGTTTTCTATGTGGCATCTTTTCTCATTTTGGTCATGTTGCATTAAGTTGCTGTTCTGGTGCTTGTCATCATCCTTTGGTGCATTGTGGTAACTCATGACTTGAGGGATCTTTGTTTTCGTTTCAGTGGATTTTTTTGTGGACTAAGTAGCCTACAAAGTTGTGTTTGTCGGGTTGCCTGTAGGTGGCGCTGTGGCTTATCCGCAGCAGATGAATTCTTCACTCACACGTGAGTCGTTCATGTGCTGGATGACTAACCATTACAGCCTCATGAAACCTTCCATGAGCCTGTGTGTATAACTGGTTTTTACTGTGATTGGACGGTTACGAGGTCCTGGATGCATGACTGGGAGGAGTGAGATTATTACTGGGACCAGTAGACCACATAGCGACCACTCCAACATGTCTTTCAGTCCGAGCGCATCTGCGACTCTTCACTCCGCAAAAATGAAAAAGGACGAGTCCTTTCTCGGGAAATTAGGGGGGACCCTGGTACGGAAGAAAAAGTCTAAAGAAGGTGAGATATTCGGGAGAGGATGGCGTTTTTGTTTTAATGATGAAAGACCTCTATGGTTAATTTCTGCTGTTGTGTTTCTGTCCATGGTGCTGCAGTCATAAGATGCGCTATTATAATCCTCATCTTCCTCACGAGATTCATAAGTGGTACACATGGTTTATGACTTCCTACAGATATTAACTATACAAACGTGTGTTTTTCTTCTCTATTCTTTGATTTGGGCCAAATTAATGAATCTGGTTACAGCTTCCTAAATAAGTAAGGTTTATTGTGTTTTTTATGTATTTAAACTCTTTAATAAAATGATTACTAATGAAGGGGAGACAAAGACTTCACAGCAACTCTCCTGGCATTAGACATGAGCTAAGTTATTATAAATAGATCATACACTCAGTGAACTGAGGCAGGAATGCCGGTTTACAAAGGTATAAGAGAATTACTGTGCTGCTTTTGTTTTGGACATTAAATCCATCTTTTAATTTTTGTTTTCTTTGCATGAACATTTTTCTCTCCCCCCTCCACACACACACACACACACACAGGTCAGTCACTGTCTAGTCAAAAGGACAGCTGCAAGGTTTAGCATCCAGAGTATGTGCGTGTATTTTGTTTGTGTGTTTCCTCCCACAGCCATGTGTTTGTAATTTCTATTAGTGGAGGGCCACCAGTTGGAGGTCAGACATTTTAACTGTTGAGGAACCTCCTGGAATTTGATCCCTCACTTCCAAATGTTGATGTTTGCTACATGTTTTAAAGGAATGTGAAGGGTTTTCAAATCTCTTAAAACAATAGGACAGCCATTAAAGATGCTTGCACAGCAAACAAACACAGAAAATTGTTAGTTGGGCCCAAATGTGCATGATTCTTTCCTGCAGAGCTGAACGAGGAGATATTTCAGCTCTCCTTTGGGAAATTAAAGGAGATGGGGTCAAGCAGATAATAACTAAGAGGTGGAATTCTGTGTCTTAAATATACGATGATGGTTTTCATGTTTAGATGGAATTTAGTTTTGCTTTTGTAGCAAATTTTACTGCTGATCAATTTTACAGGCGTAAGGTTTAACAAAGTTTTCTTCATCATAAAGCTGAACAGAAGAGGAAAAATCTATAATTGGATGAGTCTCTTCAGTACATGAAAAATGTAGTTTTTGTTTTGTTTATAGACCTGCACAGCTTCACTTTGAAACATGTTGCTCTAAGTCAAGCCTTTACAGGAGGACTTAAACGTAAGGGTGAAACAGACTGCAGTGAGTCCCAGTGAGGGACTCCTGCAGCATGTGAGGGTACAGTGCCCCAGTGTGGGCAAACTTCAGCTAAGCTCAGGTCAGTTAAATAGGAGGTGATCCTTTTTAAAATCAGTGTCACAAATAAGGAAGAAAAATTCATGTGGACAGTGAAACAGTTTGCTTTTGGGTGTGGTACCTTAAATTCTTTAAAGGAAACACCCAGCTAGATAAGTTACCTCTGGAAAAGTTGCTTCACTTTTGCTGAGTAATCAAAATGACAGACTTGTGGCTTAGCATTTAAATAGCTTTCTTCCCCTTATTGAATCAAAATGGGATGGGACATTTTACTCGTCCACATGCACCAGCCAGACTCCTGCAGCTGAATAGCTGGGTTCATAGAGTACAGTGAACAACTCTTATGTAAATCCTGATAAACTCAAAGGAAGTCTGCGTTTCTCTGACAAGGCTGCAGCTTTTTTGTCAGCAGAGTAGCAATGATAGTTGGGAAAGCAATAAGAGCACTAGTGGGTTGGCACATCCTGATCATTTTTAACAGGGTGGCAACACTGAAAATACAAACTACAGTATAGCCTAAATACAATCTGCCGTGGGATGGATGCTGATCATAGTAAGTGATCTGTTTTTCTAGCCAAGTTGTAAAACTGCTTTGTTTTTTTGCCCGTTTTACTTATACAATCAATATTGAACAGGTTTCAATTGTTTGTGTATATATTTTAAACAGTTCCCCTTACCTAACATTACTTGAAACACATATTTCAGAGGCCAGGAGCAACATTAAATTGTTTTGTATCTGTTGCTCCTTATATAGATCATTTTAATATGACTTTAGAGTTACAACACATAAACCTCTAGAGCAGTCACTTTGAGATTATTAATACCAATATTTACATCTTGTTCAATGGGTCATTTGGTATGCTTCACTGGAAAGTGAGAACATTTTTTTAACTATTAGGTTAGGTATATTTTTTAGTATATGAATCATTTTGGCATATTTTTGCTATTGAACACATTATGCTTTAGTTGCATTTGGCAGATTATTCTATCAACTATTAAAACACAGCATAACAAAACTTAGCAGACTATGCAAGACAAAGTGAATACTGCTCTTTAATAACTTATTATCCCTGAGTATATAAAAATGAAAACAAGGATCACAAAATATCAAGCAAATGAGTTAATCGTTGGATGAAGTGGAAAAGTGGTAAATGTTGAAGACCCCCTGCTGAATACAAACACTGTCAATCCCTGCTGACTGCTGTTACCCAGGAATGTTGTATTTGGTGTAAATAACCACAGCTATAATTAAGTTCCAGCCAGTCTTCTCCACACTGCTGCATTATTTATATCCTCCATCTGTGCCCCAGTTAACCAATGCCCCAATGGAGCCCAACTAGAGGAGGTCGATTTCAATCTGCTTAATGCTGTGTTTTACGATGTAGGTTAACTTTACTTAAAACAATTCTGAAGTAAATGAAATCTCACCATAAATCCCTCCTATTTTGACTGAATTGGGTCCTTTAACATAATTGGTTTGCGATGCAATACTGGAGCCTCTTACATGACTTTGCACAATGATACTGCCAGAAGATAAATTGTTCTTAACTGCAAACTTCATCTGTATTAAATTACTGTAATTTGGTTAAGAAGAACATAGCCATTGCTTTATTGATTATCTGCTGCAACAAAACATATTAAAAGCCGCATTTATTTGCCAACTGAAAGGGTAGACTTTATCCCTGAAACAGAGCCACTCTGTCATGCATGGTCAGAAAATGAGCAGCAAACATTTAAAGTCTGTCATAATTGTTGTGATTGTATAATAACATACACCATGCTGGATGCATTACACAACCTGTACAGGAGTATTAATATTTTTAACAATACCTGTGTGCAGCCACTGAAATCAACTCTGTGTCCACATCCCAGTAGGAACTACTGTTTAGTGACACTTTGACACCTTGACATCCAGTATGGCACCTCCTTTTTATCCTCCCCACACACATATCCCTCGGTGTCTCTTGTAACTGGACCGCAGAGGTGGGGTGGAGGGTTGTGACAGAAATAAACACGTGATGACGCTCCTGCTACTGCTCGGCTGCACTGACTGCAATTCCCCCATTCTCTCTCACACACACACACACACACACACTTACCCTAAGTATATGTAGACTCCTGCTTTTTCTTCCATCGCTTTCTGCTATCAGTGATAATCCAGTGTTCTATTGGTCACAACATGGCGGGGCTACTGTGTGGGACTAAGAAGAAGAAACAAGGTAACTTCACTTTAATATAAAGCTCTGAGGAACTTGAACAGGGAAACTGGGAAGTGAGACCTGTTACCTTCATGTGGTTTCAGTTTAAATCCAGTAATATGCTTTGTTAGTTGAGAGAAGTTAGCAACACTTATTTGTTTCCACATAATATTGTCATGATTCTGCTGTAGTACATGAGTTATATTTAATAATGTAACTGCTGAGGTGCCAACTCTGTGTCCAGCACAGTCCAAAGCAGAAATAATGCAGTAAGATGGTCACACTGGCAGGAAGCAGGACAATTATGATAAAATGCTGCAAGTCTGCTCTGTAATTACAAAGCAAACGGCTGATCTATAGTGAGATTTGAAGCTGGATCAGATAGTAAATCTGTCCAGACCCCTCATTCTGGCTTTGAAGATATAGTTTTGTTCCGGTTTTATCCTAAACATACGCCTCAAGACTTTCTTTCATTTATGTTTGATTATATCGTCTTTCTGTGCTTTCGGTGTGTGGACTCTTGAGAATCCTTTAAACCTTTCAACCTTCACCTTGCCTTTCCTCGAAAGTGTATTACCGTAGTCAACTAAGTCAATGAAATGACAGATTTGAGAGTATTGATTGAGGTTCAGCTTGTTGGAAGTTGTACAAGCTAGATTGGAGGAGAAGATAAAAGCTTCATGGCCATTAGGGGTAAAAAGCCTCCAAATCCCAGGAGTACCACTTCAGTCAGCTTTGAAAGCATGTCAGCTTAGATGTGTTCATTTTAAAACTTCACTGAAAGTGAATGTTATAGAGTTTATTTTCACATCCTTTTACATCCAATTTAAAGATCTAACAGGTGCTAAATTCACTTACTAACAATACAGTACCAGTTGAATGTTCGGACACCTTTTCCCATCAAATCCAATGAGAAAGTGTGTCCAGACATTTGCTACTGGGTTTACTTGCCTAAATAGTGAATACATTTTTTTTGTACAGTTGCTGGATATACAGTAGCTGCCCACTGCTATCTGTAAAAGAAAGGATGTGACTAAGGAAAATGGGGAAGTGACAAACGTGTGACACCTCTGGCAGGAGCTCAAGATAAACATAAAAATAAACATTACAGTGGATAACGGCATCCAGCTTTGCACTTTAAAGAAAGGTTTAGTAAAGAAATGGTTAAGAGCACATTGATGGAACAGCACTATAGCCATGACTTTCAATTCTATTTATCGCACTGGTGTTGAATTTATGTTTTACACTATCCAAACTGGAACAATAGCTTTAAAACTAATGGAATTGAAGGATCTAAGTTTAAGAGTTACATCCCAGCAGCATGCATATATGATCTCTGATACAGTTGAGATTTGGAGTTCATTATATGCCACTTTGTTCAGAGGAGGATGGTGGTTAAATCATTTGAGGCCTGTGAGACCTCACTGTTTTCACAGATGTCTTTATGACTTCTGTATTTGTATTGTACTCCACTAATGCTAGTACCAGTGACACAGACATGAGCTCGCTTATTTTTCTTTTTTTTCTTAATTCCAAAGCTTTCACCTGCTTGTCCATCCATCCATCCATCCATCCATCCATCCATCCATCCATCCATCCATCCATCCATCCATCCATCCATCCAT
>JBAMHV010000010.1:13068624-13085447 GCA_037177535.1 Pseudomugil gertrudae
CCATCCATCCATCCATCCATCCATCCATCCATCCATCCATCCATCCATCCATCCATCCATCCATCCATCCATTTTCCCAATCCCAGCTGACATCGGGCTTGCTTGTTTTTAAAAGAATCATTTTATCATTGATTTGTTTTGTTTATTTTTCTTTGATATACGGACAAAACAATAAAGTTTTTGGTGCATTGTCGCTCTCTCATTAGTGAGCAATCTTCATGAGGAGGGGAAGAATGCCATCAATGCTCCCCTGCTGCCATCAGGGACAGACATCCATCCAGAAGATACTCTCCTTGGTAAGTGGACATTATGCATCACCACATGTAAAGAAGACTTTATTCAAAGCTGGAAGATTTTTCTTTTTTTGGATTTGGCCTAAATACAACAGCACGTGTTCAGTTCTCATTGGATTTTGCAGTTATTGGGGGTTACAATACCTTTAATTTATGCAAACAGTGTATGAGCCATTAGTCAGCTAACATAGGATATGAAAATGAATGTGTAAACATGTGTTGAATGATGGGAACTTTGACAGTGTAGCAGCAGGAAATGAAAGTGGGTGGGGGAGATGTATTTCTCTTTAGTAACCATGTGAATCACTCACTTCAGTAGAAAAAAACCTGCTTAGATCTGTGGAAAAAACTCATCATTTTAGGAATTCATTCATATAAGAAATGGAAAAATAACAGGTGAAAGTAAAATTTTCCTGTCATAAATTTAGTTTTTTAAAATGATTTTTCACAGAAGAAAATGCAGAAAGGATCATGTTGAATCCAACATCACGGGAAAATCCTAAATTTAAAGATCTCTTGAAGGTAATCCGGATTACATTTTGCACATAGTCTTGAAAAGATTTTTTTGTGCTGTTAAACATCAGAGATGGTTTGATTATTGGTTGATTTGTAGGTTTTGATAGACTGGATCAACAGCGAGTTGGAGGAGGAAAGGATCATTGTCAAAGACCTGGAGGAGGACTGTTATGATGGACAAGTGCTCCAGAAGTTATTTGGTGAGGAATGCTAACATTTTTGACCACCTAGCCGTTAATTTTTCACATTTCACTGTGACAGGATTTTAAAATAACTTCTCTGGCATTTAATTCTTTGCAGTTCAATATTGTTTGACTAGAACTACAGCTGCACCATCTAATCAAAACAAAGCATGTTGCTCGTTTTACAGGTCTTTTAAAAAATGTGAAATTGTTGAATATTCAGTGAAACCTTATGAACCTTTGTCTCATAAATATCACCCTCAATTAGTAATGTAAAATGGCTGATTATAATAATCATTATTTGTCCCATGTAAAAATGGTTGACAGTATCTATCATTGTTTTGCAGTGTCTAAGAGACGCGCTTTTATTAGCAATAGTTTTCCAAGTTTACTGCAGGTCCATAACACTCCATAAATAGTCATTTTTGTACCAGAAATGTATGAAATAAGGCAACACTGAATAGCACAAATGCTGTCAAACACCCCAAACTTTCACAGTTGCTAAATTTGGCTAAAAAAGAAAGTCTGTTTGGTAATAAATAAAGAACCATAATGGATTTGCTAAAGGAGCGGACTCTTTGAAAGAAGTTAGACCTCCAACCATATGATGAATGAAGCTAATTGCTATATTCCACATGAACATTATTCCAGTGATGTGTCATCCATCTATTTGTTTCATGTTTATTTAATGTACAAGGTGCCATTCATACGGTGGCCCTGCCTGAACTAAATGTGGCTGAAAAAGGAGAGCAGTTTAAAGCTGCAGTTTGTAACAGAATCAAAGGTCAATGACAGAAACAATTCAACATTTAAGATAGTTAACATTCCCTTAGAATGAACCATTTCCATGTAAGCTGCCATGTTTGTGTCACCTTTTTTACTACGATGTCTGAATGGAGAAATAACTGTGTGAAGAGAGAACCTCTGACTTTTTAAAAGCTGCAGTACCTGCTATGTTTGATAGGTGCTAGAGCTCTGTTTGGGGTGAGTACCACCTTAAAAAGAACGCAGAAAAAGACAGAAGACGTGTTTACAGTTTTCTTCTTACCTGTAGAGCACTCATTGCTGGACCTGAGGCACTGGATCCACTCACATATAAAAACATGTTAATGTCTGGAAGAATTTTCACCCCTGATTGCCACTACTCAGTCACAATTATGCCTTACATTTAAAGTATTTGCTTTATACATCATTACCAGTAGATGTCAGTAATTATTAGCAGGAAAACCTTTAAATAAAAGCCACAATTGGATGATTTAAACAACTTAGCTGGTTGGTAAGTTTTTAAAATAATTTCCTGCTGGAAAAAGCAAATGTTGAAAAGACATTGTTGTTCAGTATTTTCATGAAAAAACCCAAACAAACACAGTAAAAATAATAAAAAAAATATGTTGTGAATACATTTTGATTGGTCAATAACTTTGAGAATATACCAGCCACATTGGCTGGTGATCAGAAAAGCTTATTCAGAGCCCTGGTTACATTTATGAAAAAGGCAAATTGTAACACATATGAAGACTATATAAAATAAATCTTTAGAATTACAGGGAAAAAAATTCAGTCACCCCCTAACATTGAATCTGGATTAATCTGGTCCTTATTATATTCACAGAAGCCTGATCAGAAATGGTCTCCATGGAAAGGAATGACTAGTGATGAATTATGCCTCATTTTCACCAAAGTTTAGCTGAAAGGGCTCAGCCTGCATTAAAGATAAGAGGTGCTCATGGCAAATATTTATTTTTCAGGCTCATTAGAAATGTACAGACATGCATAATGTATTGTAATTTCTACATTCCATGTAATAGCTGCCCTTATTTCTAATTTTCCTGGCAATGAGTCTAAATGAGGAAGGGTTCAAAACTTTTGCAAAGTACTGCAATTTCAAGCAGTTATTCTTTTTGTATATAAATATGTCTTACTTTGACATTTGTTTTGTCATAAATTCCACATAGAAACTTAATTAGGCCACATTTTATGGCATATGTTACAAATTGTGTCAATAGTAGGAGCTAGCAAAAAGCCCTTTCGTGAGGTTGTGTGGAATTTCTTGCTTCTCTTAAAGCTTGTTTTTTTAGCATTCACACTCCTTTTTCACTCCTGCAAGTTACATAATCAGAGTCTTTTGTTGCATTCGTGCTGCTGCTGGGTACATTTTTTTTCTTAACAATATTTTAACCCACACACTTAAGCTATGACTCCTAAGTTCTCTGTTTATCTTACTGCATAAAAGCAAAGTGTTTGTTTAATTTTGTTCTTGTCTATTTTCATAGATTTCTTACAAGTCTGATGTCTATATGTTTTGATAAACTCAGATCCATGCAAATATTGGCATGAACACAATCTAACTGGTTGTAGTTTATTTATATGTACTTATTTATATCTGCAGTTGAGGCTTTACTTATCATAATTTAATAAAAATAGTTTCTTCTTTTGGAGAAGCTTTAGGCTTTAGTGTTATCTCCACTTCTGATGCAAGTCTCTATATTTAGAGAATATGTGTTATGTATTATATATCTTGTTTCTGGGCAGTAAAGTAAAATCTTGCTGCATTGAATATTGAAATTCAGGTTTAAATAATTATCTTTGTAAATGTCTAATATTGAATTGTGCTTTTGCCCAGACTTAATTTCCTCACTTCTCTCTTTCATGCTGGTGACAGAGAAGTTGTCAGGCAGGAAGTTAAATGTGGCCGAAGTGACCCAGTCAGAGATTGGCCAGAAGCAGAAGCTTCAAACTGTTTTGGAAGCTGTCAATGATCTGCTGAGACCTCATGGCTGGACCATTGAATGGAGTGTGGACTGTGAGTTTAGTTATTCATCAAAAAACACTATTCATGTAATGTTATGGGGACTCATAAAGAGAAATGAAGAAAGAATGATCTGATGTTAAGAAAAAGAGGGAAATATTTATTTGTTAGTTGTTGCCGTAGAACCTACATATTGGATCAAAATAAGATTTGATGCAATCTGCTGGATGTTTTTAGCTAGGCATTGAGTTTTTAGAAACCAGCTTTTATGAGCACATGTATAAATTGGACAGTGGTGTATTATATAATAGATTAGTTTAAATTGGATTAAAATAAATTGAACTGTGTTTTTCAAAAGGTCTTGAGAAGACATTATTGCGAATTGGAGCCAAACCAAAAAGTTAAATTGAATTAAATTGGCTAAATGACTAACTTTCTTAATTTGCCTCAAATAGCAAGTAATAAATCCCCAAGTTTGTTTTGTATAGCAAGCAAATGTATTCTGAGTGAAAGCAGTCCTCTGTGTGACAGAGCTAACTGCTGACTGTTATTCTTGTCTTCACAGCCATCCACTCAAAAAACCTGGTAGCTATAGTTTATCTGCTGGTGGCTCTTGCAATGCACTTCATGGCGCCCATCAGACTCCCTGAGCACGTCTCTGTACAGGTGGTGGTAGTCAAGGTAAAGTGTTCCTTCAACATGTGGAGTGATGTTAGAAATTTTACAAATATTTTAAAAGCAACTAATCATTTTTTGTTATTAAAAAAAGCTAGTTATTGTGATAGACAGTAATAAAGGTGAAAATGTCTATATTAGAAATAATTGATGTATATGAATTAAATTAATTAAAAACAATAAAAAAGGCCACTGATGAATGATTTATAAATATACAGTAATATAATGAGGCTCTAAAAGTGATGTGTATTTAAATAAGCCCCTTGTTATTATCTGGATTTAGGTAATGGATAATTGTCCACGTGGCTTTCATATAATGATTCAACAATACTATTTTTCTGCTATGTCACAGCTGACTTGTTGATATTTCTGCCTGTGTAGAAACGGGAAGGGATCCTGCAGACTGCTGTTGTAACCAAGGAGCTGACAAGCACCACAGAGTAAGAGTTACCATGGATTCCTTTTATATTGTTCAGCATTGCATTGGAAAGTATGAAATGTGTCAAATGTTGAAACTAGTAACAGAGTCAAAGAATCTGGCTGGTAGTGCTTTAACAACTGGGTAGTTTCTCTCTCTCTCTCTCTCTCTCTCTCTCTCTCTCTCTCTCACACACACACACACACACACACACAGACAAACACACACACTTTTGCAAGTATTTATAAATATATATATTGTTCTTTTTCAGGATGATGATGGGAAGATTTGGTAAGTCTAAGCTATGTATCTGCATTGTGTGGTAGAAATACTGTGTTATATCTTTAATGGAAAAGCTCCTTTAATAAAGCTGATGGAAATAGTTCAGCATCTTGGCAAATTGTAGAATTATTGTTTCAAAACAACTGAACTTTCTGTATGATTTCAACAACAGGAGGAGGACCTCTAAATCTTGGTATCCTAGTTTGTTGAATTCATTTTTCAAAACAGCACTACTAAACATGGGCAGATTCTCTCAGTGAGGAACCCCATAATAACAGCTAAATTAGCATCCATCTAACATTCTGCTTCTACTACTCTGAACTCTGTCCTTCCAGTGATTATCCCACGAAAATAAACGCTGTGAAATTGATTTTAAGGAATGCAGCAAGGTCATGATAATTCAAAGTTCAGGAATGTACATAATGAATGACAAAATGAGTCAGAAACACAAATCTTTAAGATCAGAAAGTCACATAGTGCTATTTTGGAATCGTACAAAAAAATCTAACTAGTATTTACTTTTAAAATGTTAGATAACTTGTTATAACTTGTAAATAATGTTGCCAAAAAAAATTAACCACCTGATCTGTTCTTACCAGAGAGAGATGCATTTGACACTTTGCTGGATCACGCGCCTGACAAGCTCAATGTGGTAAAAACGGTAAAATAAACCCACTTCTTTGTCCATTGTTGCATAAAGTGATGTTTTAGAATTTCAAGTTTTTAATATTACAGATTTATTTATGGCTGTTCCTTTTAGTCACTCATCACGTTTGTGAACAAACACTTGAACAAGCTGAACCTGGAGGTTACTGAACTGGAATCTCAGGTAAGTAGTTAATCTGCCATACATCACAGTATCACTGACACTGCACATTTAAGAAAATATTAATACTATTGTTAGCTGTATTTTGTTTCTACTTGCAAAAAAGGCCCAATTTTTCATTAATGATCAAGTAATAAATGTATTACTTGAGTAGCTGTGAGTAGCTGCTGTGGTCATATTATCTGACAGCTGCATATGTGTGTGTTTTGGATTTTTTTGTCTGTGTGTTAATAACTGTGTGTATTTGTCCAGTTTGCTGATGGAGTGTATTTGATTTTACTGATGGGACTGCTGGAAGACTATTTTGTCCCACTGTACAACTTCTTCCTTACCCCTGAAAGCTTTGAGCAAAAGGTGATTTCTATCTTAAAAGATGTGAAGCTAGATCATTTAAAGAAAAACAATCACTGCAGGGGAATGTCAAAATATTTCTTTTTTTCTGTCTCAGGTACACAATGTTGCATTTGCCTTTGAGCTGATGCAGGATGGAGGCCTAAAGAAACCAAAAGCCAGACCAGAAGGTATTTTCTGTTTTTCTTTTTTTTTTTTTTACATTATTACAAGATTAAGTAAAGTGTGACGACAAAAATTTAACAAGATGATGTGTTTGCTTTTAAAATAAGGCAATGAGTTGTTGATCTGTACCGTTAGCAGTTGTTCTAGTTATCGTCCAGTAGGTGGAAACCTTGTTCTAAGTTCTAGCTGTGACTTTGCACAGCTAAAAATGTTTAATTGTTTTCATTTTTTAATGATAGTTAAAATCAAACAACTGAAATATAGCTTACCAGTAATACAAGTAGGATCATGGATTCTTAGGCTACATTTGGGTCTATAAGTTGTTGCATCAAAACAAATACATTTATTGTACTTCAACATTTTTCTAATATTTTGTGAATATTCTCATAAAAAAGCACAATTGCTTCTCCGAATGTGCGATTCCACATTTTACATCTATTTTGCATTTTTTCTTAATCATCTAAACTTTTGTCCTATTCAACTTTTGTTTTTTGTACAAAAAACCAAAAATAAAACAAGTTCAGTCAGCAGCAAGTTTTTAACATATGAAGAAAGGGTTCTCTGTGTTGCATTGCCCCAAATGCTCAATTGTTGCAGTTCATTCTTTTCCAAGATAATTGTTTTCTAATGTTAATCATAGCTCCTGATGAGCATAGGATGTGTTCAGGTGTGCATACCTACAGGTTGTAAACAAAATTAAAAATGATTTAGCTGCAGTTATGTGGCTTTGCTTAACATAGAGTTAATCTGATAAATGTCTTGTTGCAGACAGTTCCTTATGTAGAACACATTAATAAGAGAACAGAAACCTTTGTGCGTCTCAGTAAGAAGTGATATATCATTTGATAAATATTTGATCAAATTTAGGAGCTATTTTAATTTCTGCAACAAAGTTACAAATAACTGACAGAAAGTAAAGCTAAAATAATACACATAGGACCTTTTTGAATTGTAAATGTGACTTTATGAAAGAACAGACTTTATATTTTTTTCTTCTAGAGATCCAGTTCTGTATATGTTTCTGTACACACCAAAGCCTGCATTTCCCCTGAAATCAAATCAATACGACTAGACTTGCAGGCTTGAATAATTTCTGTCCTTTTCTTGTTTTCCAGATGTTGTCAACCTAAACCTCAAATCAACCCTCAGAGTTCTCTACAATCTGTTCAGCAACTACAAAAACTCTGACTGAGCTTTACTTTTCTTAGTTTTACCCCCTGATGTTACTCTAAAGACACCCTGTGCCGACATTACTGCAGTCTGGACACTGGAGGAGACTGGGATGGATGGGGGGGGGGATGAGGCTCTGAATGTTCACGTTTTAACGTCACGTCTCTAAATGTCAGTATTTATTTATTCCATCCTCAAAAGTTATTTGCAATGCAGTGAGCACTGTGACCTTTTAGCTTTGCATTTGAATACAGCCATATGGGAAAATGGTAAAGTTGTAAAATGTTTCTATGCTCACATGTGCTAATTACATGCTACCGTAGAAGGTTTTAGGAAGGTGGCTCTGCTGTTACGTTTGCATATTGTCTCCGTAGGCTTTCCTTAAAAAATTGAGGAAAATGTACGTTTTGTGGGAAAAATATCTTCCAAAAAATATATGTGAATTGCAAATTCAAGCAGAATGTAATAATCTTTGGATCATATGAAATCCATATTTGAATGATAAAAGTATAAAGACAGAACATGGGTTTTGTACTTTTCTTGGTTCTTCTTTTATCATTTTTCCTCCTCATAACTTATGTTCATTATGAACTTAAATTTAGATATACTTTAGAAAAAGTTTGAACAAGGAAACAAAAACTTCTTGTGATTTCTCCATCCTTGTTTTTTCCCTGAGTAATAATTATGGCGTAATGTTTGCCATTCTCCTGTGATGGACTGTCCAGGTTATACCCTTCCTCTTGATTGCTGTGATAGGCTCCTAACCATGATCCTTCAATGGAATAAGCCGTCTAGACGAGATGGATGGATGGATGGATGGATAGAAAGATAACTTACCCATGTGGACAGTTCATACACAGAAAAATCTATTAGTGGAACGCCACCAAAAATTTAGGCACTATCTTAAGAACAATAAACAACAATCCTGAATCACTGAAATATTTAGAAAATTCTAAATCTTTGACCCCTCAAGCATCTTTATCATAAAAATAGAGTGTGTGATTCCCTGCACTGGCTCAAAGAAAGCTTCTGAAAACCATTGGCACGTAACAAACGTATTCACAAACATCCTGTAGGCTAAAGAGGATAGACCATTTGGGACCAATGCGGATGCTGAGCACACATGATGTGGATAAACTTCAGCTTCCAAACACAATTAGTGATCTAAGCGTTGTAAAAACAAGCTTCTACACAGATAACTTTGTTTTGTGCAGAAATCTGTCTTTCTAAAACGCTGTGATACTTAATATTATAGCCTAGGTTTTCAGAATCACAATCACAGTTTTAGTGCCATTGTCAGTGAAAGCTTTCACAAACTAATTTATCTTGCTGCAACATGGGATATTGACTTGTAGTAGAAAAAATAAGTACTAATGACTTAAAGATAACGCATGCAATAAAAACATTTGAACTAAAGGAGAAAATACTAAATAGCTATCTTTGCATGTAATGACAAATAATAGCGTCGAATAGTAAATGGTACTTATTAACGTTATTAATATTATCATGACGAGCAGGTAAAAGCAAGAATAGACAAACTGTTCACTATAAAGACAATAATAATGTCTTTCATTCATAAATCACAGACTTAGCAAAAAAACCAAAAAGATGATGTAACACAGTGGTAAACGTTCCCGTGTCATTGCATTTGCAAAGGTCTTCCTGGCAAATTAAAAAAATAGACTATGTCCTTAAACCACAATAGAAATAACTAGTTTCAACGTTTGATGTTGTCTTTGTATTAATTTATTTTTCATTTCAGAACTTGAATCAAGTTTAAAGTCAATATTTGTGTTTTTTCCACAAACAATCACAGCAATAACAGAATAGCTCATAAAATTATCCCACATTTTTATACTAAAACCGAGGTCTACAGGATGGTACAGTGCTGCCTGATGGAATTTTGGGGAAATTTGCCACATAAACAAGCAAAGCTGAGATTGTTCTGCCTCGCATTGAATTATTTTCAGCTGAGTTTATCTGATGCTTTCCCACCAGCTTGACTTAGCTTGCCTCTTTTAAAAGTTAATGGTGTTATTATAGATGGTTTAGTCAAAAAAATCCCATTACAATGAACAAAAACATTATAATAATCCCTTGTCTCAACATTTAAACTAAGGTAACTACCAGCTTGCAATTTCCTTGCATATCAACAACACTGATTTTGCTCTTGTTTGCTTTTGCTGTGCACAAAGACAGTGAAACGACAAAGCAACTATTTACAAGTCACATAAAATCCCGGCAAAACTTTACAACATAATATATTTTAGTTATTTAGTTTGTTTTTACTGTGCACATCCTTAGTGAAAACGTCTTCTTCAACTCAATATGAGCTTGATGGTCTTTCCATACCTCTATTTCAATTTATTTATAGCTCGAAAAACTTCAAGTGATCCTGAACTAACAACAACTAAAGTTCTAAAGCCATAAACACTCCTGCTGTTCGCCCTGTGCCTTAAGTGCAGTGTGTTTTTGCTGTCCCTGGAAAGTCTTCATCAGAGTATTTTTGTATTGACTAGTTGTTCAGATGAGCCTCAGGGGTGGCCTGGACCTTACTGCACTCCAGATGCTGAGTAGGCCCTGCGGTGCCACCTGAGGACCTGCAAAGATGTACAGTTCACGTCTGCTCATGCATTTTACAGTCAGACTAAATAATTGAGAGAATGGATGAGTCAATCTAGGTTGAGATAGCACTATATAGCTCAGCCATGTGCTCTTTTTTCATCTTGCTTATCAAGAAATAAATGCCTTGAATCAAACTGAATGAGAATTTCATTTGATCTCTTATGTGTGTGATAGGTTAGATTTGCTTTGGCTTTGGAGCAAGATTGGTTTTGGAACAGCCAATTCCTGCAATTTGGGTTTAGCTAAAGGAATTATGGGTTTATTTTAGACCCTTATTTTCTTTTCTCATACCTTTGTTGCTATGGTAACCTTCCACATCTCCCAAATTGCCCCTTCGTCTGGCGGATGGGTGGTCTTTTTTTCTTTTCCTCAACAAGGCTGGTACACACACAGCAGTTGTTTTCTTTTTGTTGTGTCAATCACTTTCCACCCTTAATTCTTTTTATTTTGGGTGTCTTGGATGTAGGATGGAGAAGACTGGGACCAGATGTCGTCAAATTGCTCTGACCAGTCACAGATGGAGAAGCGTGACTCAAGTCTGAGTAGTTCATGCTTTCAAGTGTCACGTTTCGCTCAGGTCTCCTGAGGTGGGTATTTGTACCCAAGAGTCTTCCCTGTTCTGTTCCTTTCAACATGTACTTATCTTTATTAAAGTCTCAAATACAAAGCGTGACACTGAACACAAGCGTCCTTATCACAAAAACCTCTGCTGCAAAGCCTGTATCAGAAAGAGGAAGTGCACCTTCTTTTTTTTACTACATCCTCTCGTTTGTGCTTATCTTCCCTTTTGACACCGATACACTATTTTCTCTCAAAGCAACGGTTTAAACTGACTGCATTTAGGTCTGCTCTCTGCTAGATTTCACAAGAATTTCCATTCAGGTTAGAGTGCACCCTCAACTTCTCATATCACTGATGTGACAGTTGAGTTGACATCAATAAGGAAATTGGGTTCAGCAGTGGTCCCTTGATTCTGGTGAAGTTGCTGTTATTAATGCTGAAGGTAAGCTTATTAAAAAAAACTTCTTGTTTATGACCTTGTTTAAAACTTATTGTCAACCTCAGGAAAGGGAAGCCGCATGAACATAAAACAAACAGGGAAGAAAAATTGTTCAGCGAAGCTTTTCTCTCCTTCAGATACAGGAAACAAGTGTTTGACATGCTCCAGGTCATGTCTGGTTTGTCAGAATATCTCACTATATTTTTGCAGGGTTTTTTCTCAAACCATAGCATTGAAAATGTTCAGGAAGAGAGATAAAACCCTATAACTCTGAGGGGATTCACAGTATTTAATCAGCGATGTGTGCTGCTGAAAAACTGAAAAGAGGAAGTGAAGCATTTTTCTTTCTCGATGTGAGTTTTTAACCAGATCATTTTTCTGTGCTCTTCTAATACCCTTAGTTATGAAAACATTTTATTAAAGTGACTTGTTCTTGAGCTCAGCACACTTTTTCTTTTGAACTTAAGTAGAAGTTGGAAAGCAAAGTTCTCCACTTAACAGTAAGCTGCCTGTCAGTACAGTATGCATTGCTGGTCAGTGAGTTCATTTCCAATGGCAGCACAAAGTGAAGCCAATGAGGTTTGGATACTTTCTAAGGCCGCTGCTGAATGAGGGATTTTCTGCAAAGCACATTGATGGGTTCTCTTCTTTGCCTTCAAATTAAGCCCTTCCTCTGATATTTGAACACAGTTGATTCTTGCAGGTTTTGCCAACTGGCCAGCAGAGGTAAACATAGCACCTCGAGGAGGAGAGATGGAAGCTGATTTCTCTGACTATCACAAAGAGGAAGACACTCTGGATTTGTATTCTTTTCAGGGTATGAATGAATCTTATGAAGTGGTAAATTGTTGACATCGTTTACATTACAGCCAAACATTATACGGCTGTCTGTTTTAAATATTGAGCATCACTGTTATTCAGTGTTGTGACCATATGAAGGTATAGCTTCCTTGTTTACAATATATTCAGAAAGAAAGTACATCACAAACTACAAGGGCCAGAATGATCACTAAATCAATCAATTTAAAGCATTTTAAATATAATCAGAATTTTACAACCTTAAAAAGGTGTTTTTGTGTTCCTTTTTAATTAGATAGGTTAGGATTATTTATGATAAATATATAATAAATGATCCTTTTACACTTAGTGTAACACAGTGTGGGTTTGGTAGTATTGTCTCTAGCTTTTAAGAAAGAAAAAGTTATTAATTATCATTATTTATAGACATAAAGCTAAGAAATACATTAAAAATTTAAGCCCAGTACCCATTAACACTTTAATGTTCCAGTCTGCCACTTCCTAGATGTAAATACAATATATGGTTCTACATGTTGTCTCTTATTTTTGTTTGCATATCAAGGTTTTATCAGAATACAGGACATAGACATATCAGAAAACTATTTGCATCTGAAAATTTCTATTTAGTGCTGAGAGTAATACGCCAACAGAGATTTTAATCTGTATGTCTTTGTATAAGTGGCAATATAGTTTTTTCTTACCAAATAATGAAATTATTTAGAGTAGGTTTATTATTATTTAACATGTTTTTAATTTAAATTTACAAAAAAAAGATTATTTTAAAAACATGCTAAAAAGTTTGGTTTAATTATTAATTATACACATCCAGAAAATATCTAGAGTATCTAGAAAAGGTAACGTGCAATGTGAAGTCTACATTATTTTATTAAGGATTTAATTCAGGGGTGCAGCTTTAACCTCTAACACTTATTTAAATTCAGCTTAACATAAATTACATGACCTAATTAATATAAGGCATTTTTACATGATGAAAAAATACTCTCTTTCAAATGCAGTTTGTCTTTCCTTTTCATTAAGGACAGAAGAGTAAACTCATTCAAGCGTCATATTTAAAAGACCCCAAACTTGAAAAGCTAAAGGAGGTAAGAATTTAATATAATTGGGTTAGTTTTTGTCTATATCCAACAATAACTACATGTGGTTCCTCAATGCAATAAACGTACACACATTTTTATGCAATTTAAAAAATACTGATGTCTGCAGTATAACAAGGGTCGAATGACTGATTAAATTTGATAACAGTAATTATAGGAAATGATTAAAAAAAACATAAAAAATCTAAGAAAAACTAATAAAACATCAGTTATTTGTAACCACTTCTGTTACTTGTGAAAGATAATTAAAAGTACCATGCTGCTTTTACATCTGTTGCATTAATAAAAGATTAAAATGTTTGATGTCTCTGACTGTGTGATTAATTGTGTCATGGGAGGCACTGACTGATTGGATCAATAGGACTTTGAAAACAGAACACATAGTGGTTCAGAGTCTGGAGGAGGATCTGTACGACGGACTGGTACTTCATCATCTGCTGTGTGAGAAAATACACATTTCATACTACATTAATCACACCCTCAAACATAGTTTAAATTATTATATTCAAAATTTAATAACTTAGAAATAGTGCCTTTAGGTTTTCCTAATTTGAACTCTAATAATATGAATGAAAATTCTCTGGTTTCTGCAGTCAGGCTTGTCGGTGTAAAGTTGGATGTAGAGGAAATTGCACTGAGCAGCCCTGCTCAGATCTGCAAGCTAGAAGTAATCCTAAAAGAGCTGGACAAGAGGCTGGGTCTGCAGGACAGCAGTTTGATCAAATGGAACGTCAAACGTGAGTCATGCATCTGGCAGGAATTCAACAACAAAGCAACAAGTGAATGTTCCCTTTGGCACCAGCTTCACATTACAACAGGCCTCATTGCTTGCTCAAGGATGGCATCTAAGTTTGCTCCACCTGTGAGGGATTTTAATAGAGATAATATTTGCTGACATTATGGCGTCTGTTGGAATCACTTGTCACTGCAGTCTTTGATGGTTTTGTATAACTTAAGAAACATTGTACAAATACAGTTTTTTGTTTTATAGTTTATATAATCCTCTCAGCGTATGAATACACATGAAATAAACAGAACATAGACTAAAATAGCAAAGATTATAAACAATTTAACACACTTTTGGAAAAATTACCTCTTCACATGGCCAACAAGCTTAAAGACAAAGTAACTTTGAGAAATTATTGCATTCTTGTCCCTTTTGATAACAAGCACTTGATAAGAGTGGGATTTTCTCCCTGGGTACTCCGGCTTCCTCCCACAGTCCAAAGACATGCACCTTGGGGATAGGCTGATTGGAGACTCTAAATTGCCTATAGGAGTGAGTGTGAGTGTGCATGGTTGTTTGTCTGTGTGTGTTGGCCCTGTGATAGGCTGGTGACCTGTCCAGGGTGTACCCCAACTCGCCGTTGTGAGCTGGGATTGGCTCCAGCCCCCCCGCAACCCCGTTCAGGGAAAAGTGGTAGAAAATGGATGGATGGATTCCCACTTATGTACACAGTTGTGTTCATTTCCTGCCTCTATATTACACCTGGTTTTTGTTTACCTCCCTAGTTCAGCCTTTGTCTTGGTTACTGTTTTACCCCAAATGCATGTTTTTGTTTATCTTTCCTGGTTTGGTATTGTGTCATTCTTACTTTTCTTTGTTCAGCTACTTTTGTATCTTTAAATAAATCCTAGTAGCTAAACGCCTACATTCACTTGCATTTTAGCCCTGTGACAGACCCTTTTTCCTGTTCTGGAGTTCTGTGCATTCCTTACAGCTTAGAAGCATGTTGTTTGAGTTGACATCCCTAAGCATGCAGCTGCACTGGAGTTTTAAACTCAAGCAGATTGTTTCAGTGTAAGTTAAAACTTTAGATAATGCTGCAGCTTGTGTCTAAAACTGTTTACCTCGAGGTCCCCCTTCAACCCCCCCCCCCCCCCACACACACACACCTTGGTTTATTACTTTCCATTTGCTGCTTCTCACCATAAATGATGCCTTCTGGCTGACTCCCTTCCTTTATTAAAAGCCAAGGTTAAGCTAATTGCCAAAGCACAGCCATTTTTTCCTTTTTTATTTCCACATAAATTTGAATATTGTTGCCTTTCTCAGGAGTACCTCATGAATGAAATGGTTTTTCTTCATGCTAATATTTTCAGATTTGGCTAGTACCATACGTTATATGTCTTAGACATATCAGAGATATAATTATAATAATTTCATAATATTAAGCATCCCATTGTTCATTGATAATAGAAGCTACAGCAACATATGACTCCAGGAGTCTTGTGGCCTACCTCTGTTTCCATCCTGAATGTGTTCTGCCACATCAATGTAGGTTGACTTTTTATGTGTTTTGTTCCCTGTTGTTTGCCTGTCAGTCATCCACAACAAAGATCTTCTGGCCACTATTCATCTGCTGGTTGCCATGGTAAAATGTTTTCAGCCCGAACTGGATCTGCCACCGAATGTGAAGGTTGAAGTTGTAATTGTGGAAGTGAGTCGCAGCTCTAGCTGTAGCACCTTTTCTGCTCCAGTTTTCCACAAAAACACACCAAGTGGAAATTGCTGCACAGTTGGGGTTAACTTAAATTTTCACCCAGGTCAACAGAGATGGAATCAAATCTGTTGTGGAGACTGAAGTTCTAACAGAAGACAGGCGAGTAGATTTATATATGTGTCATTCTGTAAACATGAAAAATATTCAGCTCACGCTTTTTTAAAATGTTTTTTTCTGCAGGGACACAGCCTCTTCCAACAATCTTGAGAGTGAGTGAGAGTGGTCAGAGGTTGTTGAGCTGATGTGACATCTTGAATGTCATCCAAACAACATTAAAGCCTACTGACACATTTTTCTCGCTGTCTCATCACCTAGGGGAAGACCCCGTTGAGCAACTACTTAAGCTGGAAGCCCCCAAGGTCAACACAGTGAAGAAGGTATAACAAGTTTGGCAGGAGACGTACTGAGATTGTTTAAGTGTCTAAAGGTGCTCTCATCTTCAGTGAGAAAAGATTTGTACACAGAATATAAATCACCTAGAGTGTGCTAAAGCTAAAATACAGTGTACAACAAATGTAAGTATATCCTAGAAAAATATTAAGTAAAGGTCACTTAGCTGTAGCGCCTCTCAGTAGATACATCATTACTTTATTTGAATGACTAAACACATACAGGCCTAATTAAAAAGACAGAACAAGCACAAAGGATACCAGTCTTGTTAACTATTTTGAATAATTCATTATTGTAAAGACTATTTTTTGCTATTGTGGGTGCTGACAATATACTTAGCCATCCTTGGCATACTTCTGGAGAATCTCTAATGTCTGTGCGCTTTGAGATAGTTGATATTCTTCTCTCGCCATGCTTCTGGGGACTAGGGAGCGCTATTGTTAGCCAATAATTTGGTGTATCCAGAGTGTAAGGTGTGACGATTTTCTTCCCCTCATTGCATTCATGTGGCATTCCTCTATCATTATATTTCTTGCTTCACCTTTGGAACTATGCATAACTATGGAACCTATGCAGGACCACCTGGACAAGTCTGATGGTTCTGGTTACGTACTTTATTTAAAAAAAATATAAAAATAAAATTTTGAATATCTCTATATCTACAGTATCTATCTGTCTATCTGTCTGTCTATCTGTCTGTCTGTCTGTCTGTCTATCTATCTATCTATCTATCTATCTATCTATCTATCTATCTATCTATCTAT
>JBAMHV010000010.1:13101339-13124361 GCA_037177535.1 Pseudomugil gertrudae
AAAGCAAAATTGCTCAGCACAATATAGCAGCCAGACCATCATTCTGCCTGCTGAGATGCTGGACAGACACATTAAAAGAAAAAAAAAGTTTTGAGCTTTCTTGCTTACAGAAAAAATTGACACAGAGGGTTTTAAACACGCTGGAAAAGATAAAACTTTATTTCTCCCTGTTGTGACAATACAAAGTCAACAAGTGCAATAACAATCCAACTGAATACTGTACATTCTATCTAAATACATAGACAGAACGTGTTGCACATCTTATTACCACCACACCCAAAGAGTGAGGTATCAGTCACTACAAAGCGTCTGTGTACAGGTGGGCATTCAACTCTAAGGCAACTGTTACCATGACAACCTGGAGAGACTGAAGAAGATGTGTGCTTCCTGCTTCCCATTTTTAAAAATATTTAGTTTTTTATGGGAAGAGTGTTGAGCTGATACAACTTACGGTACCACATCACATCAGGCCAGAGTCAAGACTGTTTTAAACAAAACAGAAAACATCACAAAACCAAGTTGTAACATTAAAAATGAGGGAAGAGTCATCCATATGTCTCTTAAGGAAATTATGTTTTGACCCTGCAGTTGCTTATCTCAGGCAAAGTGAAGTTTTGTTTGTTTTTTCCCTGGGTATGACTAGCGATTAACATAATTGGTGATAAAAACAGACCTCCATGTCCTTATTACAGGTCAAAACACATACTATGAAGCCCTGAAAAGCAGCATGATCTCTCTAAAACTTCTTATTTTCCCCCAACGTATCCAGCATCCAGGGCTAATTAAATCTCTTGTGTCCTGCTGCACCTGTTAAAAACTTTACCCTTCACGTGTGCTGTTCTCATTCTGGAAATAAGGAGAATAAGTCAGAGTAATTTAGAGCCACTATTGAGCACTGGGCCAATTATTTCACTTGGACACATTCTTCTTCTTAGCCCCTGGAGGTGATGGCAGAAGTCTGCTGGGGCACACATGCAATTAAACCTTAGTTATTGAAATGGGAATTAAGTTGCTCTAACAACTCAGCAAATTTGAATATTATTGCAGATAACTTAGGATGACACTGACAGGCCTAATAAATTCAACCTAAACCTCTTGGATCATAGAGGTTAAATATGATGGAAAAACTCAGTTTCCCTGCAATGCTTCTTTCAATACTGGTAAATTTGTATAGAATCAGATTTCATATGGCTAACCTTGATTTATAATCATTATTGGGTTTACTGCTTAAAAGACATGCCGGTTTGGCAGCTTCCTGATTACAATTTGCAGATCCAAGATTAGAACAGACATTCCTCTCACAGTATGCACGTTTTGTCAACCTGGACTTTACACCCTATCACATCTCTAACAACTTGCAGCAGCAGCTGTTCTGCATGCTTTTCCACAAAAGGAAATGATGGGATTTTCTGGAATTGCGGAAGTTCTGGGCAGCTAATTAAGAAGAGTAACATTTGACTTTTAGCTACTAAAATGGAAAAACGTACTGCTTTCTTTTGTGTAGTGTGAGAGTCTATCAAATACCATGAAACCATTAGCAAATTGGTCTGCTAAAAAGAAAATAACATCAAAAAGCTGAAAATGTTGTTGCCATGTTCTTGTAGAAAAACAAACACAATAAAAACAATCAACAAAAAACTAAAATCTGATTGATTTAATCACGAGACAGACAAACTAATAAATAATAAAATGTAACATCCAAATGCAGAATATTGTTTATCTCTTCATTTATTAATAATTTTAATTTTTTCTTAATTCAAAGAACCACATTGTCACTGGCTATAGTTTTCTGCTTATGGTTAAACCCACAATTTTATCATATTGGCATGTTTTGTTATTATATGAAGAAATAGGTGCAGAAAATCCTTTTTAAATGTAGTTTTTAAATAATGCAGAGCTTTAGTTTAGAATGCATTAATGATTATGTAACTCTTCCTCTTACCAATCTGACAGAAATCTTTGGAGGGCATCGTAGGAGTTTATCATCCAGAAAACATCATGTTCATTTCACTGACTTCACACTCTTATTAAATGCAGACTGAGCCAAGTGTCGGAAGCACACACTCTAAGAAAAGTCCGTAAAAACAGGGAAAAATGTACCATAAAAATTTGAAGGAATGTTCCATTTAAACTCTTTACAGAAGTTTACCTGTTTGTTTGTAGATTGCATCTTAGAAAAATGAACTTCTCATATTTGAACATATCTGATGTCCTGTTTCTGCAGTCGTCTGAGATTAGTTTTCTACTCTGAGTTTTACAATTATTTGATATAGCTTTAATTTCCTATAGGCATACACTTTTCTCCAGATTCACACCAGAAAGCCTTTGCAGCCTTTATAGTGTAATGTTTTGCTCTTTACTGTCTGTTATGGTCACATTTTGATAATATTTTTGGGATATTCTGCTCTGTTTTAATGTTAAACTTGATACCAAAAGTGTAGTGGACAATAAGCTACAGGCAGTCAGACCCATCACCACTTTTTATCCATTTGTCATTAAATGGCAGTTGGTCGTGTAATGTGCCGTAATATGTCTGGACTATAAAACCCAAAGAAAAATCTGTTTTTCACTAGGAACTGACATATGCTTGGAATAAGCTTGAAAATGCATGGTAGGTACATAAAAGTAACAACAGCGCATAATTTTCTGTTTTTACAGATGTGCCTTATCACTGATTTTCTTTTCAATGTAATACCAAAGTAAAAGTCAAGCTAGTATTGCAGATACTGACGTGATACAGGTAAATTTGACAAAAATGTTACCGTACAGTATGTGTTTGGAAAAGTTACTGACAGTCTATAAAATACTTGGTATCTCAAATTGAAATTACCTGTAAAATGCATAAATACATTTAATAATGCCACCACAGTTGCTAGTTTGTCAGAACCTACAACCTCATAAAAATATTCAGCTAACTATTAGTCTTAACAAATGAGAATGATTGATGTTATTATCTGTTTATCCAGACTTTAGCAATGGCCTTTCTGTGCAGACTTTGCATGGTCTCACTGTTTTAGCCTGGGTTCTCTTCGGTTACTCCAGCTTCCTCCCATCATCCAAAAACAGGCCATTGGTCACTCTAAACTGTTCTTGGGATTGAATGTGTGTGTGTGTCTGGTTGTTTTATGTCTCTGTGTTGGCCCTGTGATGGACTGGCGACCTGTTCAGGGTGTACCCCCAGTGATTGCTGAGATAGGCTCCAGCTACCCACCACCCTTCATTGGAGGAAGTGGTATGGAAAATGGGATGATGGATCTATTTATCCTATATAATGAATGTATTTCAGTCATATTTGTATGTTCATAAACACTGCACGATGGCTGTTTAATTCAATATTTAATGATCTCACCCGCACTGCCAGCATCTTTAATCCTTAAATCTAGGTCTATTGAATTGATGTAGTGATCTCAGGGACAGGGACAACTGATATATTTATCATAGTATTTACTTTTTTCATAACAATATTTTATAACTGTGTAACAAAACTGTGAGCCGTAAGGCCATTACACACCTACTCTGAATATTGCATCTCAATAATTCACGTTGCAATATGTTTTTCCTTAAATCAATTTCAAGTCAATGAGAAAGTTCACATCAGATTTAGCAAAGTTAATGTTTTCTATATTTATGAAAAAATCTTCTATATCTGAATAGTGGTTAGGTTAGTACATGATGGTACATGATAGTAATTTTGTGCAGCATCAAAGCATTATGTCTGTTTCACCCTTGTAGCATCTGTCTTTCTCCACTGCTCCTTTTCCTCATCATAATTATATCATGTACTGTGTTATGATTGACTCTGAAATGTTTAAAAATGTTTGAGGTGTTGCTATAATATTTCTTTGTCCTCCCAGATACATCACTTACAAGCTTACAAGTGACTGCTACAGACTGAATGTGTACTGGGAGAGAGATCAGCACTCTGCTGTGCTGATTCACCGTACCTTTTTTCACATATGACAACGAAAGGCAGACAGAAATGTAACTCCTAAAAACTGGGTATAGATTCTGATATTATAGTTACATTACACTCTATTCCAGCATGTAGTAAACTGCACACTTACCTCAAATGACAAAGATATCAATATTCTAACATGAAAATTGATTTGTGAACACAAAACGGTGGTATCAGAGGTATTGATACTTCAGTATTGATCTACACATCTTAGGTTTTTGCATTAATAGACATGTCAGTATACGAAGCAAAGCATGTAATATGGAAATACAGAATTTTTCCATTTCTTTGTATGAACAATAAGTGTTTCTACAACTAATAGTGAGGTGGACACAAACTTTTGGTCCAGATATTCAGTTTTTTTATGGAAATTTTTCTTAGAGTGCGCTTCTGCATACTGTCTCATCCATCTGATTAAGCTGCTGTACATTATTGCTGACAATGAATGGGGCTCTGATGTTTTTTTTTTCTTTTGTTTGTTTGTTTTAGGTTTTCCATTATTATGGCTAATCACTTACAATTCTCTGTTACCAGTGCAGGATAGAGATGCTCCTTATGAAGGAACCAATGGTTTATCTTTTGCATTATATTGCTAATGAAGCTCGATAACCTGAAGCTCGAGACATGAAAATATTACACATTAACTACGATTCTAGTTTTGTTGCAATGTTTTTAGGCTTTTCCATATAAGATTTTATTTACTTGAGATGAGGCTGTTTGCTGTTGTCAATGTGTCCCTGACCTGTAATATTATTTTGTGTGAAGAGATGGAACTCTTGATGACTTCATGTAAAGATCTTCAGCCAAAAGAAGCCATTTATGGCGTTGCATCCTTATCAGAAACAATGCAGTCACTTGTTTTGCAAAAAGGGAACATTTCTTACAATATACCATTTTTCAGCATAACCACAGAGACATTGTGTCTGATTTCAGTAGGAAACAAAAACATACTACATTCTAAGTGAGATGCTCAGCATCAACGTAAGCCATAACATGAAGCCATCAAAAAGTTAGCCACTCATATGTTTTTCTGACTAGTTCACATAAATAAATCACCAAATAGATAACCCACATCTGTGTCTAACTGCTACTGAACACAAAGTGACACAGCAGTGTAATAAACATTTTATATCTAGAAAGATGAGCTTCTTTTTTAAGACAGGCAGGCTTTTTCTCTTTGCAAAGACAGTTCATCCAATTCAGCTTGGATTTGTTTGAGCCTTGCCAGCTTTTTTCAGGGAAATCCTAAAATCTTTTGAACAGTCAACATATCCTTTCTTCTGCTGTGACAGCAGCCAGTAGTAGAGTCTCCTTTGTTGTTCCATACAGGCCTGCTTCTGTCAATCAGTAGTTTTTTTGTGCTCTTTATAAATGGGCAGTAGTCACTAAACTACTCCAGTATGGCTCAGCCAACAGTGGTTCTACACCTGCAATCCAGAGAAAGGTGACTGTGGGACATCTCCTCTGTGCTGTGTAAGGAATCCAGGTGTTGCTACTCTTGTTTGTCCACTCACAGCATCATTCTGCCCAAAGAGACAGAGAGAAATAAATACATGTGGAAATAAAAGACAAAAAAGGATCACAATAAAAACATGTTTTCAGAAAATACTAATGGTCTAATGGTTTTCATTATATCAGCAATAAATGAAAAAAACTCTGAGTCCGAGGCCTCTCAGGTCTAAAAGTTGTTACAAGCAAAAGCTAAAAGTCTTTTACTTCCTACAAAATTCTCTAATGATCGAATATGCACGTCTGTCTGACAAGACAATTACATGCTAGTCTACCAGAGATATACTAATTAGTTACATATCTGACATGGTGAGATATGTTATAGAATAGCTATTCAAGATTAAAAAAAGAAAAACAAGATTAACAGTTCAAACATTTTCAAAAGTCCATTTAAATCTTTGTTTTCTTCCATTTTGTAATCTGGTAAAAAAATCTACCCAAATTAAACATTTAGGTGAAGGATATTGACACTATTCTTTCCACCCCCAATAACGTACTTATGCTGCCTCCTCTCTGCTTCTTTCATTCACATGGAAATAATCTCTGCAACAGCAGAGAGGACCCAGTATAAACAACAATAAAACCCAGTTCAGTTTCACATTTAACCGGTGTAAAAGAAGTAGATAAAGCAGTCAAATCAAATGTGATAAAAAATCTTCCTTTAGGGGGGTTTGAAACATCGCAGCACAGATGACTGTCAAACAAAGGTAAATTCATGAAGAAAACAGCTAAACAATCATCTGGTAATAGCTAATGCATTTAATCACCAAAACATGCAGATGATTTCAAAAACTTCGTGTGACTTCAGGGTCTCTTTGCATAACAAAACCTGAGGCAAGAGGAAATTACCAACACACTGATTAATGGGTTTTTTTCACAACTCATTTAGGCTATTCTCCATTGCTTCAGGTTTTCTCAGATTACATATAAATGACTTGGCACTTGTGAAAATAAGTCAGCAAATGTTAGCATTATTAACACTAGCTTTTCCAGGCATTTAGGTCTTGTCACATTGTCACCGAGAGCAATGTTCAAAGTACTGCCTAATATGGTAGTATGATTTTAGGCCTATCCTGACACACATATTCAGATTAAAATGTTACCAGGGCTAACATTGTGCTGTGTGGAGCTGATTTTGTAAAAGCATCAGTTCATCAGTCTGTGAAAAGTGTCAGTAAGTGTTTAATTGGCTACAATCAATGGGTAATACACTGGGTGAGTTTCTGACTTCTCTCTGTTCAACTCTACAAACGAGCTGTGCAGTGTATGTTAGAACTGAAAGAAATGTTAAGGCCACCAGCAGATGTAAACATGTTGGACATCACTTATACCAGTGAGGGAGATTAAAGTTTTTTTTAGTAATTGCAAGACGATCCTTCCTGTTCCCCCTAATGACAACAAATGTAGCATCTGCCTTGTATTATACCTGAATTTTCAGTTCCAGAGGACCTTTGTTATGACTAAATAGATCTTTAACAGGTTTGTGATTTAATTAAAGATATTTGATTGATATCTATTGGAATGTGATAACATCTCAGCCATTTTCAAAAAACTGATTTCACACACAAATAAAAAAAATCTTTAATTTGATTAAACTATGTCAGAAAACAAGAAGACTGCAAATACATTGTAGGATAACATAAACATACAAATGGTAAAATATCTCAACATACACAAGTCATACGATAAAAACAGTTAACAATTAATAATGTACTACCTTCTTTTATATCCAAACTATAATTTTAAAGACCATAGCTCATATGTCTGCTTCAAATTCCACTGAACAACAAAGACATGAGTTTTAGTTTCATGGTTGAAACTGTCTCAGATTACAGTCTGTGTTTTATGCATCATGGTTCTCACTGATCTTTAAACAGGCATATTGGCTTGAAAATCAGCTCAGGGCCTGAGAACACAAAAACTAATAAAACAGGGCAGCCTTGCCTTTCAAAGGCAATTAGATTTACAGGAATATTTTAGAAGTCTGTAAGTCTTGTAAAGACTCCAAGCCCACAACAGTTCTATGAATCACATCCACATAATCCATCTTACTTGCCTGGAATACTACAACTACAACTAATAAAACAACTAAAACTGTACAACTTTCAAGGAGTTAAACCTGTTCACTGGATTTTTCTCTGTAGCACAGATATTTGTCTTTCTGTTTTTATAGCATCAATTATGGTAATTAACTCACACCAGATGAAGAACAGTGCAATAATTGGAATAGGTCTTGGCTTTCAGACAGCCGAGGATACAATTCTATTATTACCACAGAATTCTAGGCAGTGAGTTCAAAGATGGATGTGAGTGAGCAGGAGACAGGACTTTCTAGACTCTTTGCCCCGGCATAAAAAATATATGCTTTTTCAGCCTCCTGAGTCAAGTAGAGTGTAGCTGAGTGTTATTTCCTTGGCAAACAAGACAATTTTTTAAATGCAGGTTTATGAAACCTTACGTGTGACCAGACCAAGTAAGTGATGTAATGGACCTTGTGCGTGAAAGACATTGCATTTACTACACTCGCTGATAAGGCTGAGTCACTCCAAGCTGATTCCATAGAGCAGTGTTACGATGGCAGGTGAGTCAGGTGTATGCTAAATGTGGTGACAGATGCCATCTCACATGGACCACTCTTCTCATGGCTTAGCACAGCCAGGCCTCTGAGCTAACAGCCCAGAGTGAGTGGGTGGATACTGGCATGAGGTGCTGCCGCAACTTGGTACAGAATGATTTATCACTCGCCAAGAGATTCAATGACGAGGTCTGGTTGAATTGCAGTGGTGTCATTTGATGTTGCCCAACATCTAATTTCACCCACTTTTATCTACTAGCTTCCTGGCAGATGCTCAGCATATATAAAACCAACAATGAGTCATGTATTTTTAAATCTTCCTCTAAACACGAGCAAAGGAGCAGCTTATTTCTTATCTTGATTTGACAGATATGTTTGTACAGTTGGTCTTGATCTGCACTGATGAAAAAAATAGAAAGAAAAAAAATCAGTGTGCATATGCAGTAAAGTCTTACTGAAAAATGATCAGTGGATCAAATATTTCATGCAGTTCTGAGTGAAAGAACACCAGCACGTGTACACTACAAAGAGAATGTAACACATAACAATGATACTATAAAAGCAATTCTTACACCCATCTTATTTTAATTTATGGATTCAAAATACCAAGATATGTTTCTACTGCTTAATACCACTAAAGACATACTGGGAGTCTGGCTAAACCTGTAATAATATCATAAACAACATGGTTGCACTACCAGGCAGGAAAGTAAATGCTGCTTGGTATTTATGAGGCATCATAGCAACAAATGGGTTAAAAAGCAAATGTGAAGACTTACTTTTGTTTGAGTTTATGTTTTTTTTTAAATATTTTGCATTAACTGCCTTTAAGGTTTTGAATGCTTAAAATGCAAAATAACAATTTGGGATTTAATAAAAAATCTGGTTGAAAGAGCTGGAAATCTTTAGTTGTCTACTTTACAACCCTGAATGGGTGGATCAAACTTGCTGTATAAATACAAGACAAAGAAATTACTACTTTACCATAGACCTTCAGATATGAGGTTTGAAAAAAAAAACAATAATTAACTGAGTTGATACCTACATAAAATACCATGTTACCTTGTGTGTTAACTCCCATCTGCTGGAAATGTCCTATTTGCAAAGAAACACTGCCTTCTTCTCTATTCCGCAGACATCAGATTGTATTTTTCTATTGCCTTTTCTGTTACATAATATTGTGAAGATTCCGGTTAAGCTTGTTTTATTTGTTCGAACTGAAGTGGATACAAATAGGAGACTTTAATAAAGGGTATCAATTAAGGGAAAGTAATATTTTCTCTGGCTGCCCACACTGAACCCTGAGCAGCTCTACATGCCAACTTGCTCATGCAGTGATATGTTAAGTTGATATGTATTCCCACACACTGGATGGCAAGCTGCACTTTCTGAGTGCATGTAGAGAAATGATTTCATTTCTTTAAGCTGCCTTCAAGATTGATATGCTCCTCTTATAATCATTTGTGTTGGATTCCTAAGTTTCTGTGACTGGGTTGTTTTTGAATGCTGCTACACCAATTTTGGAATTGACCCCGCCTCTGTTTGTTTACATTTGGCCAGCAGATGTTGAACTATGAGGACTCAGTTTTCTGAACCATTACCCAGCATCTTCCCTGGGGATAATGATCTGTACCTCCGCAAATATAGAAGGGGCCATCGGGTGACGCACTGCGTGGCCAACATCAACCATGGAATCTTTAAAGTATTTTCCATTGTGGCTACTTAACACTATTAAGAAGTGCAAACACTTTCGAGGTTCTGAAAAGTGCTTAACAGTGTGAAAACAGGCTATTCTAATCTTGTCCTAGAAACTGATTGTGACTGAATTTAGCACCTAGCATATCTCTCTCTCTCTCTCTCTCTTTCTTTCCCTCTCTCTCTTTTTTACTGATGTAAGTGATTATGTAAGAGCATTCTTAGGTCTTGTACATCTTGCCCAGCTTATTTAAAACATGCTTTCACTTTAAAAAAAAGTTGTACAAGAGGATACCATTTCTATTGTAAAGCAGCTCCTGTTACATCTCACTGGCATGAATTACCTTTAAATTTGCCTGCTCTCTCTTTAAAGGTCTGCGCAGTTTGTTGCAGTTTCAAATGCATTGACATCCTCTGCGTTACAGTTGGCATGCAGCCTTTACAGGGCAGCTTGGCCAGCGTAGGATTGATGAGACCTATCATACTGAACAGACTTCATGTCTAATGAGGAAGCTCCAAGGATATGTTCAGTCTAACTTAACCACGTTTCCACCAGCAGAACAGTCCCTGGATCCCGTCTGCAGCATCCCAGCCCTTCCATCTCCGACCTGCACAGTGCATATTGCTTCTTAAAGCCATTTGTCAAACCTCTACAATATTAAATTATCATGGCCCTAGAGATGTGTCTACCACTAGGAGAAGACTGAGCCTTAGTCAAACAGATAGGATGCACTGTCTGTGAGCAGAAAACCTGAAAGAAAAATTGAGCGTACAAAAGTGTATGTTTGTTCAAGCAGAGCTGATTGTTTAGCTTTATCATCAAAGGTTGAACAATGCCTGGAAAAAGAGGAGAAGTTCCCTGCAGCTACATTGTGTTGTAGTTCACTCTTGTCATCATAAATCATCACGTTTTTCGAACAGCAGTCACTCGTTGGTTAGCACACCTTGACACTCCTGTGACTGCTCTCCTATACAACAATTCAATGCAAACCTAGGCTGTGATGTATTACCACAGGAGGTCAAAGGGGGTTTCTTGTATGACCCAAAATCTTCTCATTCACCATGAGTAAGTGACCCAGGCAGAACTATGCATTATTCAGTTTCTTTCAGTTTATTTAATTGCAGTTTAATAAGCTTGTCAAACTTAAAACAAAGAAAAAGGGTTAATGATTCAACATTGTACGGCAACATTTGGATACAAAAGATGGACATTGGATGTTCTGTATAAAATGGTTTATTAAGGAGCAGAAGATTGGGATTTGTAAATTGTTAATAACATATTCCAGTAAGCCACAATGAATTATATGAGAATAGTCTGTTATATCACAAGTTGGTGTTTATTGTTTGTGTATATTGTCTTTATCTTAATGCTTGCGCTGTTATAAAAAAAAATCATGGAAATGGGGAGCAGGAGTTTCAGCTTCCCCTGCTGGCTCCAGAGAAAGTATGCTAAAAATGCTGTAACTTGTCCTGCTTGAGTCACAGATTTCCTGCTACATAGCTCTTGATGTAACAAACACAGTGCAAAGAAAGATAAGCAGACATGAAAATCAGACAGTGAGAGAAAATATGCAATAGGGAAAATAAATAAAAAGTATTTCTTAAAAGAACAACCACATTTATTTTAAGCATTAATTTGATCCACAGTTTGAGAAAACAGTGGCTTTGTCTGTGCTGGAAATACGTTTTCAGATCAAAAGAAAAAATTCACACATTGTAGTTGCCACACTTTTTTTGCTGTAAAGATAAACAGTTATTAACACATCTGCATACTATTTTTCATTTGACTTAAACAGATAACTGTCAGGCAACATTCGAGTGTTATTTCACACATTGTCTAAAGTATTCAAACATCCATCCAGCATTGATGGAACCCCTATCATTAACATTGCATGCTTAAGTTAATCTAAGATGGGTGGCATAGTACATCTAATAGATTAAATATAGATTAAACATTGATTTGCACTGATGCTTTCACCAGTGAGAACTTTGTATTCTAAGCTGCCTTGTAACATAATATTAGCGAGATGTCTACTGAAGTAGAGTAAATAAAAGGATGATGATTTAAAACTGTTTAGGTCAACTTGAAGAATAGCAAGCGTACAAGAAATTTGTAAAATTTTGCTGTGTTTTTAGTGATAGTAGTTGGAGTGAGAGAGACAGCGACTCACCATGCAGTGGATGTGTTGTAGGGCAGGAGTGTAGGGCTGTGGCTTTCCCCTCGGAGGCTGTGTCTGGGCTGGTAATGACTGGGAACCATGGGTTGGGTTTGAACATGGACCTCGCTCTCCTCTGGCATGGACCTATGCCATTGATTTCGAGCCTTCTTCAGCCAGCGTCCTCCCAGACCCCACTTCTCCAGGTAGATCCGGCATAGCTCATAGTTTATGGCAGAATAGTAGAGAAAGTCTAGGGCCAGCAGCACCATGACGAAGAAACCATAGATCCACACACCAACCAGGGCTGTGTAATTACTGTTGGAGAGATGGACTCAGAGCATTAACATACTTTTATCTACAAAAGATGATAATATTTTAAATGCACAGAGCTTTCATCCAAATATCCTTAAGCTCCGTCTTTAAATCCCAAAACTATGACAGTGTTGCCAGGTGTGAATGTTTCCTGTTCATGGCAAGACCAAAAGCGTTCATCAAATCCTCCCTTGATTAAAAAAAAAGTTAAATAAATATAATAACCTTCCATCTGTTCCATTTGTTGCTTCTTAAGCTTAGCTTCCTAAATTGGACAAAGAATTTCATTAGCACAAGAGACTTTTTAATCCATCTCATTTTGGCTGTCATACAGTTTCTCTGAAAAACAGTTCTCTTGTTTGCACCTCTCATAAATTTTCCCAATGTATTACATGATCCAGCTGGATTTATTTGGGGCATATTTGAACTTTTTTTTTTATTCGCCCACATCTTTAAAGTATAACAAGGTAAACGAGCATAAAAGACTTCTTAAGAAGTTACTGAATATAAGTAAATGAAAACAGGCATAAAGGTGTGATATTTCTGCTTGAATTGGCACTGAGGACATTTGGTCAGGGAATAGCACACTAATGGATGAAACTAAAATATATTCTGTCACAGAGATAAAGATGACCGTGTATTACTTAGAGATTCATTTGAAGGGGGAACATCATTTATTTGCCACACTATGTAATTACCACGACTGCACTGATTAAAGCATTTATGAAAAGTCATCTCAATGTGCTTGCAGATTTAGTAAATCTAGTGAATCCACTTAAGACTGGAAATTATGTGGCTCCAGAAATATTTATTTAAATATGTTATTTTAAAACAATTATTTGAGCTCCTCAGATGAGCCCTGCTATTAATACCATCGTACCACTGATGCAACTGTATCTTCATTACGTTTACATTTTCTTAACTCTGTGTCTGACATAAATACCTATGAAGTCTTGAAAGTCTTGAAACACACTGAGTGAGAGCATGTTTTCTTTGCTACATTTGAGTCAGCTCTAAGGTAAAAATATAAAACGTGCACAGTCCTCAGAGTGATTCATCTAAAACTGAATGCTAGAAATTATTTAGCACTGCCTTCTTTTTGAAAACAGATGCAATTGATTATCTGTCAAAGCTCTATCAGTTGCTTTTCTTTAAAAAAAAACATTTATTCTCAAATGCCTAATCCATCCACTTTTATTTCTGCACCATTTCTGCAACTCTGTAACAACTTGGAAGTCTATTCTCTTTGATACACAGCATATACAATTTTTTAGGTTTCAGGACCTCACAAATTTTAACTCCAAGAATGGCAAATCTAAAATTCATCCTAACATTTTTACCAAGCAGAGAGAGAATAGAGGAGAATTCTGTCCATGTGTTGCTTGGCCAGTGGTAAATACCAAATCTGCAACCCTCTCAGCTGTTGGGCCAGGATAAAAGAGCGGCCCGACAGGCCATCAGCACTAAAAATGAAATATCATGACCTGCTGCAGGGCAGTGTGAACTGTTTGAGGCAGCAGCATGCTGGGAGGGCATTAGTACAAAGAACTGTGGTTTTGTCACCCAGACCTTCCACTGAGACCTCCCACAGAACAAAAGTCACATTTTTACGTGCCCTTCATTTAGTCACAATCACCTTATACTGAGAGCAATAAGCACATCCTGTGGTTCTCATTTTCATTTTGTTTGTTTTTATCAAAAAAAAAAAGTATAAACATTTCAACATTTACACGATCAACATTTCAAATCTCATACATACATTAATATGTTGTGTAGACCACAATTAAATTCTGTCTCATGGTGAATGAATCCAAAATTGAATTCATGTCAACATAAGTGACAAAACATTCTTTAATTATCCATTTATTAATCTTTCCACCAATCCTGAATCCACTCATTGAATAGCCCAAAAATGATTATTTTGCAAAGAACACCAGATTTGTAAACACATCATTCAAACTGGTTGCCTTCTCTTACATGGACTTCTGTTTTTTATCTTCGATGTAAATGCTATGTATAAATCTGTACCCCATGACAGGAATATTTGTGTCTTACTGTAAATGTCATTCTATAGTATATCTTTCAAATAACTGCCTGTTGAAACTATCGTAGTTAGGCTGATTGATTGAAAATGTTGTGCAAAAAGAGCTTAGCTGAAGATAATTTAATCATGGCCTGATGGAAAATACATTCTCATGGAAGAGGTGTCTGGATTATGTATTTGGCAGGTTTACAGCTTTAAAAAGCCAACTTAAATAATATGTTCCATACTTCAGCTAATATTTAGAACTTATGTCTTTGAATGATGAAAAATGCCCCAATTTCCAGATTTGGGAAACTTTGCAAAAAAAAACAATCACTTCTACACAGATCTGAAAGTCAACAGCTAGAAAAAACTTTATTAGGATTTATGGGTGTACACCTTAAAAATGAGTAATTAGCTAAATATGTTTTAAATTTTTCCTTACAATAACAAAAATAAAATTTATTTTATCCGTATTTGCAGACAAACTGCAGACTATCTTTAACTGTTTGTAAAATGGAAATTATTTTCAGCAGAGAGGATTTAAGTAATGAGCTCTAGATGCCGCCAAGTATGGAAGAAGTTTTATCTTCTAAAAAGTAAATCTGCAGGAAATTTAATTTGCCAATAGTATTTACAACACAGTAGATACAAAGCACAGAATAAATTAAAATGATCCAGTCATAACTCTAGTTGATATGTTTTTATAGTTTTAAACACCCTAACACAAACAGATCAGATCAGTAAAGGGTTTTCATAGAATAAGATTGTAAATGTTTAAACTTTTCAAACACCTTTTGACATCCTAGGATTATTTACTTGTGGGTATTGAGATTTGTTAAAGTAAGGTTGTTTTTTTCTGCAATCAAATGTTTGATTGAGCTTTGCACATAACATCCTGGTGATTTTGTTTTATAAAAATATATTTTAAGGATGGTCTATAAGATGCATTGCTGATAGACAAAGTGAAATGCATATAGAGCACAAGATAGTGACCCTGTTACTTTCTAGTGTGTTGTACCTTTCATATGACTGTATGACTGTATGGGCATGTACAAAGACCTGTAATTCTTGCAGGTACATTGGTGATTAAGTCCATTAAAACGAACCATTATCTGATAAAGTAGGCAGCGCTTTTAATACTATTGTTGATAGGCGTCTCACTTACAACAAATGCTTCTACCATCTGCTCTCATGTGTGGTGATTTTGAATGTCTCTCAGATTATTGTCAGTGAACCCTCTCATAAAGAAGCAAATGGTGTCAATGAGAGAGGTGCCGGAGAGAAAGTGAGTGTACACATATGAGCTGAGGAAATGTAATCCTTACAGATACTAGATCTATTTTTTTATTTCTAAATTTTGCCAAGAAAGAATTTACTTGTTTTATCTGACATATTTTCCCATTTAAGCCCAATTTGCTAATCAAAAACAACAACAAACATTCTTCTAGACAAAGCTAAAGTTGTGTTTCTCTTTGATTGCAATTGGTTGCAATTGTATACATTAATGACTTGGTAGTCATCTTTGACTACCGAACACCAGATATAGAAACACTTTTTCCTAATGTCCCTTAGGACACATGACATCCACTTTTCAGTCTTGTATGAATGTTCCTGCAAAGGTTACAAACAAACCTGGGACCACTGCAAAACAAATATGTTTGATGGATTAACAGCAATATATTTGCAATAAATAAATAAAACAAACAAAAAAAAACCCTGTTTGGATAACGATTACAAAGCAGCATCCAGAAGGCTGCATGTGTATTTTTAGAGCAGGGAATTCCCCATTTGGATAACAGAGTCAACATGGGTGTCCAGGTTTATACTCACTTGTGTGCATAACCATCTGAGGTGGTGGTCAGGTTGACCTGCATGACAATCTGGAACTCAGTGTCGTTGCAGCAGTACTTGAAGGCCGTGTTGTTGTGGTAACAGCAGAACATGTAGGTCTTATTGTCCGAGAGGCGCGGGCAGTGAAAGCCAAAGTGGTAACGCCCTTTGTGGTCAGAATAGGGTTCACACACTCGATAATGAGCAGAGAGTGCTGCAGTGTTGGAAGAACAAAAGAAAGTTGGTCTGTTAATCAGCAGACAAAGATACATGCACTCAATACAAATGTAGCTCCTGACCTTTGAAGCAGAAATTGTGTTTTTCTCCAAACTCTGAGCCCCTTATTAGATTTATCGATGGAAAACTGCTCTGTAGGAAAGACCTTTCAGCTTACAACTGTTACACTGTAAACCTGAAGTGATGAATGCTTTATGTTTTTTATAAACAGATACAGGGAATAGAATCATGTAATATTAACAGTGTATGACTTGGAAAACCAGATACGCAATGCACACTTGCAAAAATAACCAAAAAGAAGCCTGTTATTTAAAGAAATGCACCTTCAGATTTATTTTTAGGGGAATGCAAAGAATGTCAAAAATATCCAGGTGCATCTAAGGTAATAGGTCATTGTAACGACACACTGAATGAGTTGCATTGCCTTTGAAATACTAAGTTCCATATTTTCAGACCTCTAACAGAATTTCTTTAAGTGAATCAGAATAGGAAGAAAAAGAAGCAGAAACTATGTGTCTTAAAAAATCCAAACCGCCCCTGTTTTTTTTATGTCAGCTACAGTTATAGATGCTGACAGTCACATATTTATGGAATAATGCATAGTGCAAATGCTGCCTTATTTACATTCACATGTAGCAGTGCTGTCAAGTCTTTGCAGCTCGAAGGGGAAATAAACCTGCACAATCGTGCTGTCTTAATGGGGAAACAGTATTTTTGTTATGGACTTTATGAAACAGTTTTGCTTGACAAATAAATTACAAAACTCCGCTTCACAAGTAAGCCAGACTCCATATAATGATGTCACATCACTGATGTGTAAAAGAAAGAACCCACATATCATTAGTGTCACTTTACAGAGCTTATCCTTGTTTGCACGTCACAATTCATTGGGATATGAGTTTTTTTTTCCAAGCATCCATTTGACTTATTAGGATCAGCTTTTAGCATCATTTCACTTTTTATTGCCAGTAATAAGAACAAGAACGAATGTTGCTGTTTATGAGACGACTGCACTTTGTTGATATAAAAGTGCACAAAAGACATTTATAGTCAGAGTACACCTTAAGCACACAAACAGCTGATGCTGCATGTGTTTTTGTACTTTATGAGTTGTACTTCACTTGTTTATATATTATCGTTATTTTATCTAATGCTACCTCAGGTTCTGAAAAAACAAACTGGTAAAGTAGTTGTGTTTTTAATATGTTGTATACATTTTAAAGGTGAAACAGTTACAAATATTTTACTGAACTGGACCCAATGTGTGACACTATTTTTAGGTGAAACAAAGGAAACATCTTTGCAGATAATTCTGAGTGGATTTGTATTAGTTAAGATTTAAGAGTGTCATCTGAAATGTTTTTTTAATTAATTAATTTCAGACAGGTCATAGTCACAAAACACATCAAGTGCATCTAAGTCCACTCACATCTCTACATATATATAACGTGTTTCTTTCTATTTCATAATGCTTAGTCAACATATTTGAAAAACACATATTACTGTTGTTGAAAGTGCACTCAGAGTCCTTTACAGTCACCATTGTGCAGATTTAGAATATCTCCTGTTTACAGGAGACTGGATTTAGATTATTTTCTCTTTTAAATGGGCTGTTTGTGTTTCTTTATATTATTTTTATTAGTACAGCCCAAAGATTCTGCATTGTTTCCAGTTAAAGTGCTGTTAGTGTGATTTATTTTAAGGTCCAGTTATATCCAAGCCATTCAATAATCCCAGCAGAGACAAATTGGCTTTGAAAGAGAGCAGCCGCATGGTATAATGAGGTTGGTGTGTCCAGCCATCTTTGCTTCAGCAAACCCAATTTTAACAGCAGGAGTTAAGGGCGGGGAGTTGTGCTGAAGAACGCTGCAGGATAACAAAGTATAAGAGGACTGATAGAGCTAAAATATGTTGGATCAATTGGAATAACTTGGTGAACTGGTGAAAGAAAAAGTGCACAAGTGGAAAGAGATGACTTCAGGGTTTCTCAAATGTATAACAGCTGCTTCTGGAAACCATATGGCTGTAAACAAACCTACCTGCTTTATTTCATTAACACCTCTTGAAATTTAGGCTACAGTTAACAATTTCGCTCATGTATTACATTTACAACTTGTGGTTTGAAAACTACCATGGCTCTCCTTAAATGGAGCAAACTAAGATCTGATCCCCAGTAAGCACTCATATTTTGTACTTATACAATCATAGCTGCAGGCACATCTGCTGTTTCATGCTTTTGTTGCACTTAAAACTTTGAGCTGCTTTCATTCAATGCTCCTCTGAATAAAACATTGAGGCACTTTTGGTTGGATTTTGTAAACTTTATGCTTATTTTCCACATCTTTGTTTATGAAATTGGCTTCATAAACAATTTTTTAGAATGTTTTAACTAGCATACAGATCACCGCCTAAATCCAAATTTTTCATGCTAATTTAATATTTATCATTATTAGGTTTTTTTTACTGTCATGTAATGTTCTCAGTTGGTCTTTATAATTTCATTATTTGATTTTTATGTCTATTAAGGCAAACCTGATAACTCCCATTATGTAAAGATGTGAACATTGCAAATCAAGTATGTGAGAAGAGTTATATTTTATTCTCCTTAGATGTCTAAAGATGAAATTCAGAAATTAATCAGGTTCCACACAGCTCCACATATGAACAACATTTATTAAAGAAATTATTGACTGAGGAGGTCATTATAAAGCTAAAGCCAGAATATCCAAGTAGTCAACAACATCAGTCTCACATCTGAGCATTATGGCTGCTCTCTCAAATCAGTTGTTACACTCAGTTTCTCTCTTTCACTCTGTGTGTGTTTGTGTGTGTGTGTGTGGGTGTGTGCATATGTGTGTCCTATTCCTATCATGTTTAGTCATTTTCAGAGTTTAGATGTTTTTGTTTCCTTGTGCATAATGTGTATCCTATCTCTAAGTTATGCATTGAGCTGTGTTGGCGACCTTCTCTATTGCTTCTGGGCTAATAATGTGATCTCTTCACAGTTTATGCTTTATGGCCTCATTTAAAGAGCACCCTATGGTTCAGAGGCTTTTCTGACAAGTAAAATAAGGTTTGGGCTGTAAATGTTTGTGCCTTGATGTGAAGTGCGTGACTCCAGTTCAGGCCATTATATGTCAACATTTGGCCCCTTCTATCCTTTTTTTTGCATGTGGGCTTTATTTAGTAGTATTTAGCTTTAAGCACTAATGCCTCACTCTGCAAGGGATTGAAGTCGTCTTTATTTTTGGTCTGACTGAAACTTTTGTGGCTGACTGCAGGCTCCATAATGAGACAAGTCAGAATTTTTTAGGGCTAGCTAGGTAGACTCACTGATGGGTGAACACTAAGCCTTCACAGACCTGCAGTGGACAGCAAGAGGAAGATGACCGTCAGGACATTAAAGGACTGCCGGCTGGTGATAGTCATCTTCTTGTCCTCATATGGGAAGAAGGGAGGGAGCAGGAGGGAGGGGGTGGGGGGAGAGGGGGCAAGGCTGCTCAGTTTTAGCTGGATGTTGGCATCCTCTGCTTTCTGACAGCTCTTTTCACATGGCTGCTGCTGGAAGTGAACTCCTGATGGGAAACAAGACAAGAATGTGGAGAAAAGATTAAGTTATTTGATTTGGATTTCTGGAAGTTCCACCCATCTCTGTGGACAGCTTGTCTGGCAGTGAGCACCTGTGATGTCTTCTGCAATGTGCAAGACTTGCATAACAGAATTGATGGGCGTTCAGATTGTTTGGAAAAGGCAATCCAACAGCTAAAATTTGTGGCCACCTAGCTTTTTTTTAAAGTATAAATTGTAAATATAAATGTCACATACATCAATCAGCAACAAGATAAAAACCACTGTAAGGTGAGGAGATTGATAGGTCATTACAATGAAACCACCCATCTTTGCAGTGTACTATGTACCCAGCTATGCAAAAAAGTCCTAAATACACGTCACACAGGTCCCAAAGGATTCACAGCCAATGTCTCACTGTTTGACAGCACTGGGCTCAACAAAAATCCCAATATTTCCAGTAAGTTTCCAGAAAAATATGATTTTATAATAATTACAAAAATCATTTTAAAAGCCAGCACACAGGTCAATGGAGAATTTAGTTTAAAGTTATAAACCAGTGAAGACATCGTTACTTTCTTTCATTTTTTCTATAATTATCAGGCTCTTTCAAGTGCAATTTCCTCTTTTTAAAAAAGTTAATTGCAAAATTGTGAGGCCATGGAAAAACTGCTTTTTGCACCCTTGTTGATACTCCAGTCACATCTTTTGAGCACAACTTCATGTTAAGCACTAGATATTTTATAACAGCACTGTCAAACAACAGAAGGAAAACTGATGTCAAACAAATTTTTATCATCTTTTCTAAACCAACCGCACAATATTCCCAATATATTGGTTTAATTTGTTCAAATGAGAATGTAAAGCAAATATGAATAACCAGTGGATGTGTAACTCTACAATTAAGCTTGACAAAAATGTAAGTGTTATTAAGGGCATGATGTTTGATTATTATTTTTGATCAAATATTTAATGAATTACACACAATCTACCCCCTCAGCAGTGTGTAATTTTGATTGCAAAGCTGCAGAAGAGCACTTTGCTCATAAATGATGCAATGCAGGAGTTCATGAATTTTCTCTACAGTATTACTGTACAGTCACTGTTTGAGGCTCTATCATTGTCATCCACTCACTGATGATAAGTGGGATTAATGGGGTAGTTTCACATTCTGCTTAGAAATGCTTGTTTCTGTTTTAGGGCAAATGTATTCTTTCAATCTGCACCAGATGAAAAAGACTCCAGTTGTTGTATTTATTTATGCACATTCATTACAAACTCTGTCAATAAACAATTTACATATAGCAATGGTTGCACTAAGCTAATGTTGCTTTTATGTGATTCAGTATTGTCAGTATCAGCCACTTACCATGAGAGTAATCCAGGGTGAGCTGGAATATGACAAGGCAAGTGTGAGCATTTGTTGTGGTAAATCAGAACATGTATACCTCCCATATTTATGTAAGTAATTCAAAACTGGCTTAGAGCCTGCCTTTGCAGCCCCTAAACCATTTAGAGTTTTAGTGCAAGTATTATATACATAGCGAAATGGTCACATTCCCTTAGCACAGGGTGCAGGAAAAATATTTCAAAACTTGGCTTCTGAATTATTGAAAAACCAATGACAGCTGACAGCAAATAGAACTCACTTATGAAGAGCGGCGACAAGAGCGCAAAGAGCCAACATGTTCTTTCTCTTGTGATGAAAAATAAAGTAACAAAAGTAACCTATCATATCCAGTTTAATGCTGCATCATCAAGGTGTACTTTTATCTTAAATTTTTTTTTAGCTTTTTAATCTGGCAAATCTTTGCTCACCAATATTTTTTCAGAGGCATGCTGTACAGTTTTTATACTCTCACATGCATATATGTTTAGCATATAAAGCTCTGAGCAAAGAGATTCCTATCTCTAATCTTTTACATATTTTATATGCTAAGATGATGTTCCTTGTTGCATGTAAAAGATTGTGGATGTAACAAATTAAAATTTTACACAGTAGCTATGGCTTCATTGTAACATTGGTTTTCCGAAAAGAGAAACAATATTGGCGCTATTTTATTTGAAAGTTAGGTTGGGGGCTGCACGGTGGGGCAGTTGGTTAGCACTGTGGCCTCACAGCAAGAAGGTTGCTGGTTTGAGTGAAATAAGGTTGAAATAAAATTAAAGTTAAAAGTAAAAAAGTTTGATATCTTTATACAAAATACCCTTATTTAAAAATATTATATAGTGAACATAAATTTTATTAAAATATTTAATGAAAATATATAAGTAAATATATTAGTAAGCTAATTAGGAATATTGAACTACATTAATCAATAATGTTGCCTTATTTTACAATTTTGTAGTCATATATTTATTTTAAAATGTTGTAATTATGTCGTTAATGTTGTATCTATTTATGTAATTATGAATAAAACAGTTCCCCATAGGTTAGGGCCACACCTCAACACATGAAATATCAATGTTTAAAAAAACAGAGTCAGACCCAAATATATTCTTACTGAACATTTTTACCCTCAGGTCATGCTAATCCCATTTGACATATTCATGACTTTTATTTAACCTAAGGTCATAATCTGGTTGACATAGTGAAGAATATTTAAGGTAGGAATTTAGCTACACGGCTAAAGGACAGATTTTTTAAAGGACATCTGTACATGCAACAGTGAGGTAAGCTGTTTTATTTTGACTGATGACTTGTTCTTATCATTTTTGCTCTTATCTTTTAAGAATATCTTGAAACAAAATTAATTTAACAATCAATAAAATTGTAAAATTACTTCTTTGTCACTTTTTCCGTGTTTTCCAAACCAACAACTGAAGTAAAAAATATAAGATAAATGAAAGAAATGCTGGTTATACATTATTTAAAAGCACACAGTCTGCTTGGCACTGACACAGTTGATCGATGAAGTAAAACTTGGACAGAAAAAGAAACTCTTGGCTATTTTCACACCATTCACACCTTAGTACAACATGCCCATTGATGCAGAGAGCAGCAAGGCTGTTGATTGGGCGGATTTTCGCTGACGTCACTTCCAGGTGAGCGTATTCTGAACTCTAGTGATACGGTGATTGAAGCTGCTGCTACTGCTAAGCTTCTGTCCTTGATTATTTGACTTTATTAAATCAACTGAGGATTTAAAAAAGCATT
>JBAMHV010000010.1:13124461-13135808 GCA_037177535.1 Pseudomugil gertrudae
GCGTGTGAAGTCCTTAGAGACAACTTTGTTGTGATACTGGGCTATATAAAAATAAAATTGATTGATTGATTGATTGATTGATTGATTTGACACTTCAAGAAATTTGCAGTAGTTGGGAGATTCAGAAATTCACAAAATAATTTCTACCTACCTAAAACCAACATGAATAAAAACAGATATGTTTTAATTCAGATAATCTTAAAGAAACCTGAGATGGAAAAGATCATGTCAGTGTAAAAAAGAAAAAGGCATGTACACCAATGCTGGCAGCAGAATTGAGTCCTTATGGCAAAGCCTGGTGATGCAATAAAATCGCCTCGTGATTGTAGCTGGTAATATTTATCTGCTACATTCTGATACACCTCAGACTGTCAGAATTACAATAACATACTACATCTATCTTTATGAGAATAAAGCTAAAATCCACAAGGCTAGTTAAGACCTCTTCCCAGTTTTTAGGCCTTTAACTGCATTTTTATTGCAGCTCAGAGACAACCCCTCCCCATTATAGAGAATGCACACAATCATCACGACACACAGAATTGTGGGAGTAACAGTGCCATCTTGGTAGAACCTGCAGTCTGTTTACAGCAAGCAGTTAAGTAGTGGGCATCAGTTACTGTATAATCTGTAAGAAATTGGACAAATTGAGGTACTGTTGTGTAGTTGGCTGCAAAAGCAAGTCCCATGACAAGCACACCAATAAGAAATTAGACAATCTCATTTTACTTTTTCCAAGCTTGGAGACAAAGAAGGGGGTCAGCAGATGAAGAAGCAAACAAAGATGTATGATATAAAACTGTGAGAGTGGGGATAAATATATGATAAAGAAAAAGATAATCTCCATTTTCCTAATTCAAACCTCTGTGGACATACAAATACTAAAGCTATGCAAACACCTTTGAGAATCTCATTTTATCTTTGATATTCTTGCTGCTCAAAGAGAGAGAGAGAACTATAGGTAGATATGTGTACACGTGTGTTTGAGTTTTTTACTCTTTTCAACTGCTTTTTAAACCATTGTTGAACTTATGTGTAGTGTCAAATGACAATATGTGCTGTTCCTTTCAACAGCTGTGATCTTTTATATAGCTTTTGTACACATCATTGCTCTCTCTATTTATTTCCACAGTTACATTATTGTTTTACTGTCTGGGTCATCACATGAAAGGGCAAGGTTCACTCTGCAGTGCTTGTTTGCGAAGAAGTAAATGGGGTTTGTGCAATAAGCCTGATGGCAGTGAAGCAGAACATGTACTGTTAATACACAGCAGAGCACACAGACTGGGACACACAGCATTGTACATGCTCTATAGCTCCCTGAGACTTAAAATAGAACATAGAGCTGAACAGACATGCAACACAGATGGAGGGTCTTGCTACTTGATGGTTTTATCTAAAATTAAACAGAAAATACATAAAGAACATGACAGTTTTTTTTTTACCCTTGCTGAGTGAATGGAAAGGTTTGTCATAAGAAGAAATATGTTTAAAAAAACTACCCAAACATTTATTTATAGACCTCGGCTGTGTCTCAATCAGCGCACTAACACTACTTTGCGCACTCTGTAGTGTGTAAATGCCAATGTCAATGCACAAAAACATAGTGCCCGCCATAGTGTTAGTGTGCCGATTGAGACACAGCCCTCGTGTATTTGTCTATGCTTCTTTTTATTGTCAGTGAGAGGGAGTGAATATGAAGTGACCAATTACTGAAGCAACTACTGTGAAACTAACAGCACACTTTTCATCACAAAGCAGCAGGAGACCCAAATCTGTCAGGGGTTTGATGAGGGGAAAGTGCAGTGGAATTCTTTGGTTTATTTGGAGATTAGACACAGTGAAGAGCTGGGCATGTCTCATGAACATCTTTTTCCAGGATTTATTTTTGTCCCGACATTAACTTTAAAATGTGGGACATATTAATATGCCTTCTAATAATCACTATCTATTTATTTTGGCTCATGATGCCTTTTATCCAAAGACAAAGCCACAAACCTGACTTTACGAGATCTTCTCTCTACAGGGTAACTTTATTTTAAGAAAACATATTCAGGCCAATCTTTTAGAGTATTCATAAACTATTTTTTCTTCCTGTGGCTGATGATAGCTTGATATTTATATTCCTTGTTACTAGGTTTTCCTCAAAACACACAAATACTCCCTGTTGCTGCACTGCCCTTAATCCATGTTTATGTGCATTATCAATCATTTTAAAACTCAGCAGCTCTTACGTCAAACTTAGAATGGAACTCCCTCTTTATACAGGCAGATAAGCAAACGTTAGATGAGTGTTGGTCTATAAATGGGCTTGCATCCAAATACTGATCAAGTGCAATTATCCTTTTGCATAATTGATGTTCATTTTGAAAATCATCATAATGAATTGAGTTTCATTTACTTTTGATAAGATTAGAGCTTCAACCGAAAACCCTTCAGTACTCAATTGCATGAGTTCATGTTGGGGAATCCAGAGGTATGATCAGTAGTATATTACTCACACACAGAGAAAGAATTGGTTTACACTGACTGGAGGATTTACATAAATAAACAGCTAAATGGATTCGGTTTTAAGGTATTTTATGCACATGAGGCAGACACCATAAACACACATACTTGTAAGTAAAAGCAGGGATATTTTTGGCCTAAAAACACTTTGTGTAAATATTTGGTTTTACTATACATTGTGCCCTTTGACACAAGGTTTTCCATTGTCTTCATTTGTATAGTTTATTGTTTTTAATGTTTGACATGCAGTTTTTTTAATTGTTACATCTTGAATATCTCTTGTCCTGCAGTAATGATCAACACTTACCTCAAATAAATAATTATTTATTAAATAGAAACACTCACAAATTCACATATTCAGATATATCTGATGTTAGCTCTGCATATAAAAAAGTTGGTGAATGTACACAACAGCACGTGTCAAAGGTAGAGCTGTAAATATCACAAAGCATTACTTTCCCCTCTGCTATAACATATATAATTTATGCCACTTATATCACTCAGTAAGCAAAAAGGAGATCTAATTCCCTTGAAACGCTGGCTGCATGTTTGATATGAGAGTCACAGTGAATTTGTGTTCATAGTAAGGATTGCACAGATACTATGAGGAAGCATCAGCATAAGTCAATATTTGGTTTGTCAACTGTTATTGGATCACCACTGACATTGGCTGATTTATTTTATTTTTTTGTGTCCTTGCTGTTTTGTATTGATTTTCCCCTCTGAAACTGACAGGATCAATTTTAGATATAACTTCGGTAAACATTAAAAAATAATAATGAGAAATGCAAAGACATGTAAGCATTAAAAAGTAACTCAGTTGACTTTAACAATCTAAAAACTCACAAAAGATATTTGTTGTAAAAAGAGAGTGGATGTTTGCAAGAAGGGTGTTTTCAAGATATGTTTTTTTTGGACAAAATTAGGGTACGGTAGTTTAATAATGGGCTAAAATAAACAGTCTTTTATGGTGCATATAAAAGGTTTTCCTGTTGTTAAGGAAGACTAATGATGTTATACCTTTAAGCCAGAATAATAACTTCTCATGCATTTGTGCTGTATCAATGTGACTGCACAGCTGGGGAACTCATCATAAATCTGATTGATGAATGAACATGGTTTATATGATGCTAAATAAATTTTGAGAATTAAATATTCTAAATAAAGCCTCAAGGCAGCAGCAGAAACATGTTTTTGTCTTGTGAACTGATGTCACCCAGGAGACATCCACGTCACAGGGTGGAATGTACCACCATGTAATTAGCACTCACAATGTATTACCAGTATATAGGATATTAATACAGTCAAGCTTTAAAACAAGCATAAGGACAAAGGAAGAAAAACACTGCAGGGTTGCCATAGAGCTTGTTGGACAGTGTTTGGCCAGTTTGGCAGTATAATAGGTCCAGCTATTTTGCAGTGCAGCTACCTTGCTGCATGGGTGGTCTATTTCTGATTTTGACTTGGTATTTGTTTGTTAGCTCAACACAAGAAAAAGTGTAATCAAACTTACATCTGCTTCAGGCACGCTCTGTCACTACCCGCTGAGAGCTGTCATGCTGATGCAAAACATTCTGCATTGTACATTCACTTTGTCTCACATTCTTAACTCAATCTTTGCAGATCAATGCAGATTGAGAAGTAAATGGCCCAAAAGGACATTTCACCTGAACAATAACTTACTGGCTGTGTGTTCAGCTTTGGCTATTTAACTTGCTTAAAACAGTGCTGTGTACTTTCAGTTAATATTTCTTCAGAGGGCAATATAAGCATCCATCTGGAAATAAACCTCCCCTGTCAGTGGTTACTTACAGATATGAGTACTGCTCATTTGTCTATGTCATTTTGACAATGGCTTTTACTGGGAAAAAAAGTAGTTGGTATCTTCATGGTAAAATACAGGGATAAAATAAACCAAATGAAAACTGTGAAGGTAATGGAGAAGTCAGATCCATTTTCTTGAGCTTCAACTCAATGTATAAACAATAAGCATAGTCATCATAACAAACCAATGACTACATAAAGAAGTTTATGTAGTTTATTTTCCTGATCAAATAAAAATTTAAGGCATGGTGATTCTTTCGTCATTGCATGGCAGAAAATATATGCATGCAGAAAGAGAGACAGCTAATGAGACAACTAATGAGACAGCTACTGGAGACTAATAAGTTGAATTCATTATGCAATCAAGGTCTCAAAGTCAGCTGGGGGATGCAAATTCTTGGAACCCCATCTGACATGATGCAAATCTACAATGATCTTGTTACCAAGTGATGCAAGATAAATAAATCCAGCTCACTCAGTTATACTTTTGCAACATGACATTATTTATCAGTTATGCTTTTTTTCTGTCTTCTTTTTAATCATTTACCATTTGTCTGTGAAGTGATTACAATATTGGATTATTAACAATAATAGCATACAATAATAATAAATACAACTATGGTATCAAGCCAACCTGGCAGATTTTGTGTTTTTGGAACACTACTCCTCTCTTGTTATTGTGTATTAAATAACCTTCACTATTTTCTATTTGTATTTAATTAAACCTTACTATTTAATTTTTATCACCAAATACAATGTGAATACAAGATTATTTCTAATCTTTACTTTGTAAAAAATCTAATAAACCTTTACACAAGAAGGACTTTTTGAAGGAAGTTGTACCCAATAGACTTGCCATCAGCTACCCATCCATCCATCCATTTTCTACTGCTTATCCGGAGTCATGTTGCTGGGCCAGCAGCCTAAGGAGGGTACCCCCAGACTTCCTTCTTCCCAGCTTTGCCAGCTCATCGGGGGTAATACCAATCCCGGGCCAGCCGAGAGACATAATCTCATCAGGGTGTCCTGGGTCTCCCCCAAGTTCTACTCCCTGCAGGAACATGCCTGGCAGGCAGGCGTCCAGCAGGCATCTTCAAAGTCAATGATCAAACAGCAGCCCAGCATGTCCTGGTGCCAGGTGTACATATGGACAGTCTTATGCTCAAACATGGTGTTTGTAATGGATAATCTTTGTTGAGCACAGAAGTCCAGCAACTGAACCCCACTCTGGTTCAGATCCAAGGACCTGTTTCTCCCAATCACACTCTTTCAGGTCTAACTGTCATCGACCCCCGTAGGCATTAAAGACTCCCAGGACGAGGGAGTCCTCGGGGGAAGCGCCCCCCAGCACTCCCCCAAGGACTCCAGAAAGAGTGGGTACTCTGCACTGCGGCTCGGTGCATAAGCACAAACAACAGTCAGGACACGTCCCCCCACACGGAGATGGAGGGAGGCTATCCTCAAATGTTCAAAGACCCAGCCAGGGGGCAATTAGTATGCCCAAACCTGCTCGGTGCTTCTTACCGAGGGGGATGCCAGAGTGGAAGAAGGTCCAGCACTTTTCGAGGACACTGGTTCCAGAGCCGTACGTTGAGGTACAGTAAGTCCAACTTTATTTAGCTGGAACTGCTCAACCTCACACACCAGCTCAGGCTCCTTCCCTGCCAGAGAGGTGACGTTTCACATCCCTGAAGCCAGTTACTGCAGCTGAGACCACGGGAGGCATTGCCCCATATAGGCAATAGGCCTGGCCACCAGACGCTCATCTTCGTGTCCCGTCCCTAGGCCTGGCTTCAGAGAAGGGTCCCGGTGACCAGTGTCAAGGGCAAGGGAGCCTTTATCAGCTAACCCTCCTAATCAAAACTCTGTCTTCACACTCCACTCTAAACCTTGTGCAGCTAAGCTCTAAATAGCTTTTATAGATGAACTGTAGATGTAGAAAGCTCTTAAACACATCAAGGCCTCAAGGTCACAGAGTTCAGTGGGCAGTGACAACCTTTTACCATAGAGCCAAGAATACCTCGGATGATAAAACACTCCCCTCTGCTCATCATCCAAATGCTAATGGTGTTTTGGCAGCCAGTTAACTGGCTGTTACAAAAATCTTACAATGCAAGGGAGTCGTGTGTGCCGTTCCAGCAAATATTATTAGAAGTGTTGGTTGACTGGCAATTGCTGTGAGATTGCACATCATTAATGAGACTGTTTTAGTTTAACCCATGGTGAGTGAACTCACCTCAGTTTTGTGGGCCTTTCGTGAATAATAACTTCCTGTCATGTCCTGAAATGCTCCCTGAAGCCAGTGAGTTCAGCTGTATGCTATTACATTATAACTGTGAGCAAAAATCTCTCACATTTGTACAGAAAGGTTTTGTGGATTGAATTACAAAATGTTCTTTCCCCCATTGTGAGTTGTTTTTTACCAATAACATGTGGTGTGGTTATTTATTTATTTATTGTTTGCATACTCAAATTATCAGTCATTATAGGAAAGAAGGAGTATAGTGAGACATCACATTATATGGTGAATCAAAAATTATTGTCATTGAGCCCATAATGATTCATGGATTATAGAGAGGGTTTATATAATATATAATCTCTGTGGGCATGGTGAACATAAGCATGTGTAATATTACAGAATAAAGAAATGTTTACATGCATGCAGCTTACACCCAGTTTTAAAAATGTGTGTCATTGGTTAAGCTCAGTGTTAGTTGGCCAAAGAGATGTAGTCCAAACTCCCACACACACAGCTTTAATCCACATTCATGCTTTTCTGCTTTGCACCAATGACAGTGCCACTTATATTATCTAATAAAAAATTAGGTGGTGCTTTGTTCAAAGAGTTACAACAACAAATCAAAAGATCTGTACATGACTACTCATCCAGTAAATTTTAATCTAAGCTTTAGAACCGCTGTCAGTCCACCTTCACCCAATAACAGCAATTGCAGTTAATGCCTACAAAGACAAGACTTTAAAGTGATACGTGATGAGAAATATGGATCTCGAGGTTAAGTTTGAAAGAGTTGTCAAGTATAATTTTTTTTAAAAAGTGAATACAGTCTTGCGATACAGTTTTGCTGTGTAGTGGCATCTTAAGCAGCACTGAATGACGTCTGTACATTCCTGCAGACAGATTAACAACAAAATTCTGTTTCAAAAACTTTGTAACACTTGGAACTAGTCTAATATGTTTAAAGCACACCTTCTTGGCTGGAAAAAAAATTAGATGTAAAAACCCTCTAAAGTGCTCTTCAACTGTAAAGCACAGACTGAGTTTGGGATAATGACGCAGCCAGTAGCACAGGAAACATTTCACTAAAGAATGTATTCACTTGAACTACTTAATTCTTGAAGTAAGACACTCTAATGCTATTTTAAAATACAAAGTTGTGTCATTTTTAGCTTTAGGTCATGGTTGTGTTTCACTAGCAAATAGGTGCCCAAACACTTGCAAGCCACTGCATATGTTTACATTTTCACCACAATATGCTCCTCATATCTGGTTGAAAAAAGCTTTTTCTATATACTGCAAAGCTTTGCCAAAGTGACAGAGGCTCTTCTGCACTTTCAGCCCAGTGATCAACAGCACGTCATCTGACATCAACATTGAACCCTTCCCTCAGTCCCAACACATCAAAGTTGTTAGTAACTCACAGCTGCTCCCTCACCATTACCCTTCTCAGTAAAACGTATGTTATTATATAGGTGTAATTCTGCTTCTTCTGTTCTGAATGACTGCTGTTGTGAGAGACACATTTGTTTTAATGTAAGAAATCAAAGCATCTTAAGTAAAACTGGGATTAAAACAAATATACGATTTTCTTCCTTGGAAAAATGTCTTCTTTCCTTTTTCTTACTCTTTTGCTTGGTTAGATTTCTTGTACTAAGAAGCATTAATTTACTGGCTGTAATTTTTAAGCATTTAAACATAGAGGTTTAATAATTATAAAAAAAAACTTGTTTTTTAATAGATGTGACAAAAGACTATTGTGTTGATTATTACAAGTGTCCACATGTAACATGTAACATAACACTGACCTATGCTGTTATAATGTATAACAAGTCACCTTGCTATTAAATACAAATCAAAACAGCATTCAGATGGTAAAAGTTAAGCATGCTCTCATCACAAGTTCACCAAATAATGAGTAATGATGAATGTAAAGTAGTTGTAAAAAGATTTAAATGTCAGTATGTCAAACATAAAGAGGTATTTCTTATACATTGGGATAAATCTCCACAGTGGAACAGTGATTAGCACTGCTGCCTCACAGCAAGAAGGTTGCTAGTGTGAATCTCTACTCGGGCAGTGGCCTTTCTTTGAGGAGTTTGCTTGTTCTCCCCATGTTAGCATGGGTTCTCTCTGGGTACTCTGGCTTCCTCCCACTATCCAAAGACATCCATGTTAGGTTGCTCTTAGGATGAACGTGTGTTTGAGTGTTTTTTGTCTGCTTGTTCGTCTCTCTGTGTTGTCCTGTGATTGACTGATGACCTGTCCAGGGTGTACTCCGCATCTTGCCCATTGATTGCTGGGATTGGCTCCGGCTACCTGTGACCCTGAATTGTATGAAGCTGTATGGAAAATGGATGGATGGATGAATCACCTTTGGCAAAACAGCTTATCATCTATAGTGTGTGCACAGACACCAATTTGCATAATATTTTCACCCTAGTAAATATTTCCCCCCAACCCCTGATTTTCCCAAATATTTATCTGCCCTCCTTTGGTGGATCATTCATGTGTGATTTAACAGTTTTAGCTGGGTTAACACTCAAAGGAGCCAAGGTCAATTCTCATAGCTTTTGTGTTAACCATAGATGCAGACACATGAATAAACAGAGCAAATACTCATTATTATGCTAAAGGACCACTGGGGAACCTTCGTCTGAGTTCAAGCAGCTTGTCTGTCATTTGATTATTCCTTCAGCCTCTGATTTCAGTGGCTGCACAAAAGCAGGAAATCCTCTGATGCTTAATGCTCCCTCCCCTTCAATGAAAAAAAAAAGAAAGAATACACAGTAACACCTCCTTAAGCAATGCACAGGCATTTAAATGAGAATGGTGATCATACCACTCTGAGACATACTGATATAATAAAAGGTTTTCATGGGCTGTTTTATCAGAGCAAATAGTTTAGACTTATTTGTATTTAGACTTACTGTTGAGAATAAAAGTGTTACACAATACTCAAAGAGGTGATGTATAATATTACCACATTGAATAAGTAAGCAATATGAGCGCTGACAGTATAATGGACCAATGGCTTTCTGCTGGCTCCTAATGCTTACAGCACTGGTAAAGAAAGAAAATGCTTACAGCTAATGAGTCTAGATGTTTTGTTTGCACTAACAGCTTTGACTAGGTTATCATCAATTCACTAGAATCTGATATGGAGGAAATCAAATTAGTGCTTTATGAGGAAGCTGCTCCTATAACCTTTTTCATCTCTCATTTTTCCCCACTAACACTTGAATATTTAAAACTTGGGATCCACGACATAGATCCTCACCAACACAACAGTAAAAACACACATGTACCACATGTTTCTTTCTAACTGTTTTTTTAAAGATAAAAAAACAAACATGCATGAAGTAAATAATGCAACCTAAAATCCACACATAAAACCTTGTGCATGTTCATATGCACACAACACACTCACTTATACACAAAGAAGCTGAGGACAGAGGAGCCCGGTGTGAACCCTTTGGAGAGAGATGTTATGATGACAGAACAGATAAACCAAATTGATGCAGAGTTTTCAGCACAGCCGATCGGAAAACAAGACACCTTGCTCACTGGGTGACTTCATGCTGCTGTCTATTTTTGGGTTGGGGAATGTAATTATTTGACTGCCATTGCTGCCGATGGTGTTATTAATCAGTTATATTCTCAGTTGGAACCTATTCAATGTGATGTTTTGGAGTGGTGGGTGATGAATGATGGTATCATGTGCGCTCAGAACATCACATCTCATTTGTTCTCCTCAAATCTGCAAGCTGAAGCAGGTCAGAGTGGAATCCTCTGGCTTTTGCGATTTCTTAATCTAAACACCAAAAACAAACAAAAAAACTTAGCATTAAAGGATGGTGCTATTTTTTAACAAATAGTGGCGTGTCCTATAATGTTTTGATATCCACCCGAAGGAGGTGATCTGAGTTGTTTTGAGTTGATGTAGGGTGTTCAGTTATAACATAACTAGGATCCATAATGAAAGAAAGTCTCTATGCTCATACACCATTAAAAGCACACTTACTTTGTCAGAGAGATAAAGGTAAAGGTCCTCTGCATATAATATGAAGAAAGGGTAAATATCTGGTCCAATGAAATCATGTGCATATGTAGAAAACTTCATGTACTTTAGCTTCTAAATTAGCATTTCTCAATCAAAACTAACAACCTTATGCATTTTAGAGGTAACCCTATTTTACCAAACCTGACACAAATGAATGGCTTATTAGTAGACTTGCAGAGAACTTTAATGAACTGGAATCAGGTGCGCTGGAGTTAGAAGGAACTAAAACATGCAGGGCAGTGGTCCCTGTGGACTAGGATTAAGAAACAATGTTGGAAATGGTTTACATTACATTTGGGTCTCTTAAAATTTTGCCTCTGGCACAAATATGGACAAAGATCAAATTTAAGTAGTATTTAAAAAACGTTTCCAGCTCTAGCAATAACTACAGTAAATTATTTAATTATTTTTTTGGTTTATACAGCACAAGTTGTCCATGCATGTGAGCCCATCTATCTGCCGTCATTGAGGCATCAACATAAACTTGACTTACACTTTGACAAGAGAATGATTATAGAAAAAAACTCCAGATGAAAACATCAATAAATAGGCAGAAAGTAAACAAGTTTCCTGGGGGGAAGAGGACTAACAGAACAAATTGGGGGGGGGGGGGGGGGGGGGGGGAAGTTTTTTTTTTTTTTTTCTTTTTCCAAACCCCCCCCCCCCCCACAGGCTGGGAAGAACCCGTTTTTGACCCCCACCCCCCCCCAAAAGTG
>JBAMHV010000010.1:13149095-13172636 GCA_037177535.1 Pseudomugil gertrudae
AGAATAGAATAGAATAGAATAGAATAGAATAGAATAGAATAGAATAGAATAGAATAGAATAGAATAGAATAGAAAACTAAAAAACCTGCCTAGGGATATGGGATCTGAGGGATGCCAGGGATTGAACCCCCAACTGCTCTTACCTCTGAGCTACAGCCAACCCTAGCTGGATAGGATAAGCCTGTTAATCACTGTTAAATCCCTGTTAACTGATATATGTCTATGGATAAACTTTTCATCCTGCAATTCCTAATAATGAAAAAAAATCCAATACTAAATTACCACTCCCAAATGTGTGAAAAGATTTTCACATGGACCATCGGAAAAGCATTACTGGTACATTTGAAGCACAGTTCATGTCACAGAAATTGCTTTGAACTGAGGAGGAAATAATGATCAGCACTTACCTTGTCAATCAGTGAAAGAGCTTTTTCATGTGATTGCACAAGGACTCTCAATAACTATTCACTTCCCTTTAAGTGCTTATCCCTGCCAATGTGTGCTTCCTGCTGCATGATAACAGCTTATCTGGATGCAAATGATGCATCCTCTCTAAAACCACTAAAATGACCCCTGACCTCCAGTGAATGAGTGTACTGCTATTAAAAGGTCCATCTTGCCCTCAGCATCCACTCGCTTCTCAGTTTTAATTACACATAATCATCATAATACTCACACACACACACAAAAAAAACACAATAAAACACCATATAGCCATATGGTGTATGGTGGGCAGGGCTGCTTGGGTGGCCTTGCTTACTACGCGGTATACTGCTCCTCAATTTTAATTACAAACAACAAATACTTCACAATCCTTCATGAGTGGAAGAGAGGGGAGTTCTCTTACACCTATATTTCCTGGGAACTCTTGGGGGTAGGGTTCAGGCAGGGAGAAAGGGTTGTTCCATGGAACTGGGGCTTTAGCTGGTGTTCTGGGGGTCCTGGCCTGCCATTGCGTTGGCCATGTGCTCTGCCTGTGGGGGTCGGGGTAGCTATTGGTGTCTTTGGGCTCTGGAACCTGCACTCTGTCTGCCCTTGGCAGTTGGTGCCGCAGGCAGGGTTGGTGTTTGCCAAAATGGGCTCTCTGAGGCCTGTTCCCCCATACTGTGGGGGACTCTGGTTGGAGCCTCCCTCTGCTACCTCTTGGGTAGCAGAGTTAGCAGAGTTGTGGAGTTATCTCTGAGATGGAGTGGCTGGGGTTCATGCTTGATGCTGGCTGCTGATTGCTCAGATCTCATTAGCTGCTTTCTGACTGTTGGAACCTTTGGAAGTTCCTATAACGTTTTCAGGAATAGAGTTGTTTTTTGTGCATTCAGACAGGTAGGAAATGGGTACCATGACACTCAGTTCCAATAACCATTTTAGTTCCTACTCCAAGGCAGGGTCTTTTGGGGATTCCATAGGAACACATTTGACATTGTTGGTAGCACCACTGTTTAGTAGAGTAACATCTGGCATGTTAATTTACTGGACATGGATACAATTGGTGCATCTTTCATAAGTTAAACTTAGACGTCATCTTCTTTGTACGTGACGTTCTTCTTTCTTCTGCCATGAAACAAAGAAGTACCAGCTGCCTCTTGATTCTTCTTCTCCTGGCTCTCTCTTTGCTCTTCCAGTCTTGATTGTTAGCTGCCTGATGTGATACTCATTGGCTACATTTACGTTTACTTTTAATTCCTCTTTAAATGCAAATGAAAGTTAATTCTACTTTGAACAGATGAAAAATGACCAAACACCTAAAATGAGAATTCGTAATTAAACTTAATTCGGAATTAAACTTAATTCCAAATAAAGTGACTTGTCTATCATGTAAATCATTGTGCACATGCTCGTTACCTTGTCCCACCGTGATGATGTGCATGCGCAGTCCTCTGCCTCCATCTTTGCCATTTTACTTTTGTTTTTCTCCTCAGCTGAAAAAAAGGGAAGTAATTATGCTTGTGTTGAGCTAGTACTTCAAAAATATGATCAATTGAAGCAAAAATGGTACTTATTACCAGTAGTTTTTGCTATTGTAAATAAATGCAGGGAAGCAGGAAGTGGTATGTTTTGTTTGTTTGTTAACAAAATGAAACGGTTCTCCTGGGGAAAGGCAGTCCTTAACTTTTGAATGGATAATTTTTGGATAACAATTCTTAAAACTGCATTCTCAGAGCCACTCTGTTGGAATGCGTGTGTCTTCCTCCTGACCTGCCTCTGACCTTTGTGAAGTTGGGGCTGCATTGACACAATCACTCATCTGCAAGTACTTTTCATGTCTTTCTTTTTTTGCATGATGATACAGTCACTGAGTTATACGTAATAATGACCATCTTCATTTAATTTTCTTTGTGTCTGTCTCTGTTTTTAGCCGCATTTCATGGTCTCTAATTAACTTGTTTATCTCTGGTGCTCGTGATTGTTGTCTTCCTGCCAGGGAGCAAAAGATGCCATCTAGTATTTGACCTCAAGAAAGCATGTACTTTACTTGCACTAATCAGTTTTTTTCATAGAAAATAGATGTATATTATCATTATCTAAAATGATCCTGTTACATCAGCAAGGTGCAGGTCAAATAACTGGCCCAAAAATATTTTTTATTAATTAAAATCAATTTTAGGTAAAAAAAAAACTGAAGCCTTTTAAGAGGTTATATAACATAAATCTGTAGATCATATCCTTCCAACAAGCTCTAATAATGTTGTAACACAGTCTGGGTCGTCTCTTTACAAAGAGCAAGTGGTAGGTAATCTAGTGAGACAGCTGGTCAATGAACAGCTAGTATTTATTCTGCTTTAATTAGACTGCTAAAAATAATACAGAGGTCAAGAGGCTAAATTATGGTATCTTAAAGGATATTTGATAACAGCTTAGGAGTGTGACCGTTTTTTTTATACTTATATTAGGCCACTAATGGAATGTTTTGCCCTCTTCTACAATGGATGTACTTTGAGCTGTGTCAAAAGCTAGCAAGTAGGTGAAATACAATACACCATTAATAGCAATGCAAATTGTTTAGCTAATGATTTTCTAAACTCTCTCTAAGTCCTATTGACATGTTACACTGATATGTGTTCCACATCTGCATTTTGTTGTTATTGTGTCCTTTCCTGCTGGTTTATATGATTAGGAGTGTGTTGTGATGACCTCTGTGAGTGCTCCATCCTGTCAATCATAAGCTGCCTGATTAGAGTCTCAGTCTATTTCCTGAGTGACTCATGGAAGACCAGGTGGTGCTGATGCTGACAGGACCTTGGAAGAGTGAAATGGAAACTCATGAAATTACTGTCAAATTATCCTTTTGTGATGAATGAACAACCTTCCAAGGTTCACACAAGGAGAGTTGAATAAATTTAACATTAATCATAAATTAATTTATATATTTTTACCCTAACTAATAGGAGGATTAAATCAATGTGGTGAGAGAAAAAACTTCTTTTGGATAAACAGAATTTAAGAGGAAAACCTGAGGAAAACTTAGAATCTAGCTAAGTCATCCACTGCTTATATTTAGCACAGGATGGATATTAAACTGTATGTTATTTTGATAACAGTACTGCAATATAATTGCATTTTTTTTTACAGATAAAAAGAATATAGTAACTTTACCAAACACATGAAAAAAAGTGTTTCCACACACCCTGTGATGGCCCTGTGATGGACTGGTGACCTGTCCAGGGTGTACCCGGCCTCTCGCCCGTTGTGAGCTGGGATTGGCTCCAGGCCCCCCGCGACCCCGTTCAGGGAAAAGCGGTAGAAAATGGATGGATGGGTGGATGACGTTTCCACACTTTTTCATGTTCAAATTTGGCAACCTTTTGATATTTTAGTCATTTTAGACATCTTTTTACGTTATATAATGTTTTTCTCTGCACAATTGTTGCATAATAGTTTTAGCCTCAAAGTGCACTAAACCTGTAACTCGGCAGCTCAATCAACACAAGAAAGAGCAAATGCAGTTAGAATCATTGCAGCATTTTACAACAATAAGGCCAAAAAGTTTTGGATGCTGTATGAAGTGAAAATAAAACATTATGCAATGGATTTTAAATTGTATAAAGAAATATATTATTCACAAATTGAAAACATTAAATGTGTAAATATTTATACTGTTATGAAAACCATTATACAAGCTTTTGCTGTTGTGCACTGCCTGTAGACCAAAAGATTAAAACAAAGTGTGTGTCCTGAGCCACACTTTTCTCTACCTTTTCCCTTCATTTTCAGGTGACCATTTCATTCCTTTCTTCAACTATTTTTGCTTTAAAATTATGCAGCATAATTGTTCGTTTGTTGCAACCTTTACAAGGACAAAAGGCAAAGGGCTGCAACAGGAGGGAATAAGCAGTTATTCATGTGAACATACATGAACACATGGTCAACTAATAAACACAGAGTTGGACATCAGGACAGAAAGATGGTATGTGATGTCTTGCTATTCTCTGTCAAATTACACCTCTAGTTTTTCACATAGTATTTTTGAATTCCTTTAAACCAGAAATAACAATTTTCAATTATTACTCCTTTAATTTATCTTGAAATTTGTATATTGTATTTGAATAACAGCTTGTTATGTTAATTAAAAGTACATCGGTATCATAAATGGGTACAATGAAAGATCTTAAAGATTTTTTTTGCAAATGTAAAGATCAATATGTCATCTGACAGCTAAATCTGGAGACATATTTATGGCAGAATATGTTTCCTGAATTACTTTTCATTGCATTTTTTGCATTGTCAGTTTGCAGTGTTTTAAAAACAAGCATTATTTTACAATAAAAACCATTACATGGGTTCATGAACACTTCCAGAAACTACTGTCTGTGAACACATTTGCTTCTGTCATCCTTGAATACAAGTCAAAGAGATGCTAGAACTGTACATGATCAAAAAACATCCCTGTCTGTTTACCCATGTCTTCTGTTTGTCAAATGGGTACCGTGTAACTTTTAGCCTCAAGGTGCACTAAACCTGTAATTCCCAGGTTATATGACACTATTGCAAAATTACACAATTAAACTCCATCTCTGTTTAGCAGTACTGCTTCCTTTTGATAAAAAGCATAAAACTAAACCATGCAAGTTGCTTATCATTCTGTTACTTCTTTCATATTTACATTGAAATATAGGAATAGCATTTTTCAATCCAAACCCATCTAACTTGTGGTAAATGTTTATGGCATAATTTTAGCCTTAGTTTGTAGTTTATTTGGTTCAACTAGCTGCTTTTAGCTTTAACTAAACAGCTACATAAAGACACAGAAAGGTACAGGATTGTACCTTTCTGTGTGTTGATGGTGGGGTACTGTAAATTAAGGCAAATAACCCAAAGATCTGAGAAAAGGTTTTATTAACAATGTAGAGCTCACAGCTCAAAGCAGATTTTGCACACTAATTGAAAAATATCATGAATGAAAATTTGTTACAAGCTCTGTGTAAAGTCAGAACAAATGTTGATTCTTTTTTCCTTTTTGATCTCAGCCTGTGACAATGTTTGAATAATCTGTGTTTATGTTTACCTGGCAATACTCAGGAGTTCTCAGCCATTGTATTGAATCACGAGCAAGTGTCCTGAGATTACTCTACAAAGGTTATAAAAATTCAGATTGATTTAGCAAATGCATTATAATACTCAGTATAATTCTTTGTGAGCATTGTAGAGATGATGAAATTTCATAACCTGCAGGTTTGCACCATTGTGCCTGAAATGAGATAAAAACAAGTTGTGGTAGTTCTTCTGTTGTAAAGTCAAGTCAGGGAAGATGGATTTTCTGTTACATCCTTGTTAGGAAAACTGATTCTGTATCTTTACATCCCTAGTTGTTCCCCTGCATGTGAAAAATAGGTGCAGTTCAAATCACAACAATGTATTCACACTGAAGCTTTATGCTGGATGTGTTTTTGGGATTGCCTTGAGGAGAGGTGAGATAAGCTTTGATCTTGTACTTGCATATGCACACTCACACCAACAGAAAAATGGTGTCTTCTCTTTCATCTGATTTCACCATTTGATTCCATCTGTCAATTTTTCAGACTCAATGCACCTCAGGGCCTTTGTCTTATCTTTCTGATTGTGTGTGTGCTTGATGGGAAGAAAAAACTGAAACTTTCCTGCCCTTTTCCAGGCTTCGATAGGAGAAAACACAGACAATAAATTGCCAAGTATTATGACATAGGAGACAGTGTACACACTCATTTGTACACAAATTGACCAAACACAGAGCAGCATCAAATCAATGCTGATTGTGCTGCAATGTTTCTCAGGTACAATTTCCAAGTCCACTTCAATGCTTTTACCAGCATCAAGTGAACATTTACACAAATGTTATACAAAGAATGTTATTGTCAGGCTTTGTTAATGTCAGGCTTTGTTCTGCCTGTCACTTCTATTTTCCTTTGCAGTCAAAATTGCTTCATTCTTAAATTATGTCAATTGTGTCACTGTTAAATCCCCCATAATGTCTAGGGGGAAATGGATGGCAACACAAAACAAAAATGTAAAGTAAAAAGTTTAAAAGTGCTTTATTTACAAGGTGAATAATTACAAAAGACAATCTGAAAACAATCTGGGGCTTCACTTAAAACGTCCTGTGACAGGAGATAAAACACATTTACAATTAGAACAAAGCAAATCATCATTAACAAAAGACCAAACCAGGGACAACCATAAAATAAAAGCAAAACTAAAAATATGTAAATCTACAACACAATTGGACCACAGCAGTTCACAATTCAAAGTCTCACTCAAAACCAAAAGCTCTGTAATATTACAGCCAAAGTAAGCAAAGTTCTGTTTCTGGAGCTCAGGCAGCAAGGTGGCAAACAGATTCACAACCAGGTACAGCTGCCCCAAATGTGGGTGATATTTGTCTTTAAAGTGTAGCTAACTCCCCAAACTACTTGTTTTTTGTTTGTTTTTTTGCTGATGAATTGTCTAAATTGGGCTCTAACAGTGCTGTCTTCTTTTTACTGTGCATTTTTTTACATTTTCTTGTAAACTTGTTTAATTCAACAAACTTTATTCTAAAACCGTCTTAGTGCTGCCCTCTTAGGGTTGAAATGTGGCTACTGCAGTTGGATTTTCCTATTGGCCGAAGCAGTATATCTTGGTACACGCCCACATCACAGGCCGTGGCTCTGGTATAAGTGCGTCTCGCAGACACATGCTCTCTGTGGCGAGTCAGGAGTTGGAATTGTAAGTATTATCAGAGGCGTTTATTCAGATTAGCATTTATTCAACAATTGGTGACAGAAAAGTTATTCTTCAAAGGCAACCCCTCTACCCAAAGGTCAGAGGCAGGTCAGGACTACCCCAAGACCAGGGCAAACAACAGTCAGCCCCAGGCAAGGACCCCAGCCACCCCATCCCGGGGCAAACCCAGCATCCGCCCAGAAGGTGGCAGATGGAGGTCCCAGCCAGAGCCCCCTGCAGTCAGGGGGAACGGGCCCCAGCGGGCCTAGGCCAGAAATCAGCAAATCCGCCGGACACCAGCCACCCAGGGCAGGCAGAGCACCGGCCCAGGGCCCCAAACGCCAGAGACCAATTTTTTGTTTTTGTCTTTGTTGACCTTGAGATGGACTAACAACATGTTCATGCTTCTTGACAGAGTCTGCGACCACACTCTGGAATAAGTGGGTGTCAACAATATACAAAGTGGAGCCAACTGGAGCTCTAAGAAGCTAAACTTAGCTCTAGACACCAAAAGACAGAGTAAATTGGTATATAATATGGTACCTAAGGAAACTTTTACATGAATTTCATATTCTCTGAACACAAAAGATGCTAATTTAACAATAGAAAATTGTTTAAAACTTTTTCACTCCGTAGGTGGTATAGTTAAAATATTCTGAAAATTGTGTGGACTCACAAATGTAAAAAAGGCTGCACAGTGGTACAGTGGTTAGCACAAAGTTCTTACAGCAAGAAGGTCACTGGTTTGAGCCTTGGCTGAGGGAAGGTTCAAACCAGTGAGTTCTCTCCAGGTACTCTGGCATCCATTGGTCAAAGACATGCATGTTAGTTTAAGTGATCACTCTAAATTCTTCCTGGGAATGGACTCAAATGGACTAGCGACTTATCTAGGCTGTACTCTGCCTCTTGCCAGCTGATTGCTGAGATAAGCTCTAGTTTCCCTGTTCACAAAATAGATAGAATGGACAAATATTAAAATGAACACATATTCTGTATTTTTTTTTTAGTTGCTTTCAGTTGACCACTTAGAAAGTATTGCAATCTTAGCTTTCACAGGGCTAAGAAGTAGTTGTGTTGCTATATCTGAATAGTCTCAGACATGGCTGATGATTTACTTCCTTTGAATTAACAAATTACAAATGGCAAAATGCTGAATCAGGCAAGATTGGAATTTTCAAATTATATTCATGTTTAACAAATCACAGGACAATTACAGTATATTGTAGTGCATATGGAGGATTAACATGTTGGAGTTCTGGCTACAGCCCCATTTCTCCAACACATTAGTAGCTAAGCATATCTACATACACATGCGCAGATAGACATACAGGATGGAAGGAAAACCAAGTGCAGTTTCATTGTTCACAGTAGATAGCATCTGTGTTGCTGACAGCATGCAGGCATAGACAAGCTTCAACGAACACAAGCAGCCATGTGGAAATTAAAGTGGAAAGCTTCCAAAGCATTTAACATACTAAGGAACACCTGCAGAAATGTGTTGAAACCTAAGCATTTTCATTAAACCTGTAAAACAAGCAATAATATTAGTGTCACATGCTTAAACTGCCTGTACTGCACAATGCAAATTTTAAAAAGGACTGAATATTACACATAGATGAGTATATAAAGATATAATGATTATTTTATTTTATTTTTTGATGGGTACGTTTTTATTACAAAGCAGTCTACATGTACGTGATTTTGAAAGTTTTGTTATTGGGGTCACCAGAGTCAGGATGGAAAGAGGCCAAAAGGCAGAAAGAAAATAATATGAAGACTAAAATCTTTACAAACAAAGCTGGACAGTCTTTGACCCAAATTAATTTGAGGTGAGCATCCAAGATTAGTATCACCAATTTGTATTCTAATACCATCTTCCCCTTCTGTTCCTAAGTTACTATGTTCAGAAAAGTGTTTTTAAAGGACACCCCTAGGTTTAACTTTGTCTTTGTCAATGTACAATAACATTTTATCACAGCATTATTTAATTATATCTGATGTCTCTCTTTTGTGACATGATTGTGACATTTAATGAAAAATTCCAATCTGAACATTCCCACCAGTTAAAGAGAAATTCCCAGAATGTCTGCTCCACATTTTACACAAGACAAAACAGTACAGTTGACTCTTGAGTAGCAAAATTGAATCAGTTCATTCCTGAGCTTATGTGAACATTTGTGCCAAATTTTAGAAGAGGAGAAAAAAGGTTTCAGGGTTATATTACTTCTCCACACAAGAAAAAATTCCATAAAAGTAACAGAGAATTTCCCGGCAGAAAATTGCCAGATAATTGTACTATTAGTTGTACGGATATTTTCATTTATTCGAAAGCAGAAGCGGTATTTCCACAGTACAGGCTTTGTTGCATTCATAGATGTATATATTAATCCAAAAACAGACAATTCTGTAGGTTCACAGCTCTGTTACATCCATGAAATAACACCACTGTTAAACTAAGAACAGTTGATTCAGTTCATTTTTTGTTTAGAACAACAAAACTTTTGCAAGATCAATGAGAATTGGTAGTCAATATGAATTGCTTTCCCTACAGTGGCACACACTTAGTTCCATCCTTAACATTTCCTCTGTGATTCCTTGAATGTCTTACCAAGCTGATGAAGCAAATATTCTGAAAAGAACTAACACTTGACAGAAAATTGACTTGACACACTTCAGCTGCTTTCTGTCTGCATATTGCAGCTTTAAAGTTATGCTTTTCATCTTTTTGTCATAACAGAAAGGAACACAACAGCTGTCTTTCCTATCTTACTGCAACAGTTTCTTTCAGTACAAAATTGTAGTGCCACAGCACCCCACACCTAGTCTTCATCTGCATAAACTAAGCAAGGATGGCTTGTAAATAGAGCTGGTTTATGCCTGGGGAGAGCCAGAGAGGGAGGAACAAATGAAGCCTGCGTGTAATACTTCTGTCAGTCTTTGTTGTCCCTTGTGTACAGTGTGTGTGCATGTTTACTTCTTCAAGCTGCTTGTTAGGATGCTTAATAATTACATAACACACCACAAACAGAATGCAATTAGCTCTATTGGTGTGGACAAAGTCTTTGATGTTAATGAACAGAAACATTTGAAGAAGAAAGGGAGATGCTCACAAGCAAAGCCTCGTTGCCATGGCAGGGCTGACGCAAAAACAGGACCATCCACACTCTCGCCACACATACACACACAATTATTGGCTATTTTAAGCTCTACTAGGCTGTAATTTGAGAGCTCCATTTTTGACGACAGTATTTCAGGGTGCTGAGACATGGACAGACATTGGAGAGATAGATGAGCAGGTGAGCATATTATGGGAACAAAGCCCAAAATGCCAGCAGGCAGGTCATAGGTGCCACTTGTTATCCAGTCTACCTTTGCCCTTCTAACACACTTTTTGATGTGCTTTCACACAGAAGGCCCCTCGTGTAGACAGGCAGCCACATGTGCTGCTTGTTGAATCCAGCTGTGATCTTACAAGCATTATCACAGCTTGGTGGAAAGTTTTTTCTTTTTTGTGCCCCTTAAGACAAACTCTTAAAATTGTCATGTTTCTTTTGCAATCCCAGTTTCAAGGCAATTTCATAAAGTCACATCTTCTTTCTTATTCTAAATGTGAATGTGAAGCTCAGCTGTGATGTAAATGAATCCTGGTGAATCATCCATATGTAAGATGCCATAGCAATTATCAGAATTGGACAACTGCCACTTTGGTGTAAAGTGAAACCTATATTGGACCTGGATGCATTTGCCTTTCAGATATGAATTGATCTTGGAATAGCAGTGAGGCAAAAAATTATTACCAGGGGGATTTTGAGAGAAGACAGACACCTGTGCCTGGCTGTTCATAATGAATAATCTCAGGCAGCTGTCCTTTACATCTGGGTAAAGTCACAGAGGCTTACATGTGAAAGTCTACAGGATCCTGTTTGTATCTTTTGCTTTAACTCTCTCTGACACCTTTAAAAATGAATTAATGTACTGGAGCATATTGTAGAACCTTAAATGTCATTCACATATCAGAAACAATGATTCTACAAAAGTTTTTATCAATCATGAATATTGATATTGCAAATACTTTTTCCTGTAGTAACAAGTAGTGTGAGGACAGCTTAAACAACAGAGATCTAATGTACAGTTTATTCATGAATGAAATTATGTAAGATACATATAAAGGAAAAAACATGCATGTAAAATAATTTATTCATCTTCATAAATCTATGCAAATGCATGGTCTTTATTATTCTTGTCATAACTATTTATACCACCATTTTTAGCCACGAATGAATGCTGACACCTTAACTAAAGCCTAAATAAAAAAAACAGTCTTAAATAAAATGCAGATCATCAGGTTTAGAGACAGCATTTTCATGTGACAATCTGCAACTACTGCTCTTTTTAATCGAACACAGCATCTATTCGAGTCACTGACTTTATATTGTGATCATGATGAAAGTACAGATGTAAACATTTAACATATTGTGCTAGCTCTTAATCAATTGATAAAATGAATCACAGGGACAGGGTGTACTCAGAGAAGCTACTTTCCATGCTGGTGCACAATCAGTGCCACTGTCATCCTAACAAGTTACCCTGTGTGTCCTTACAGATGCATTGTTGAAGGAAAATAGATAAATGTTGGTAATGCACCCGGTGTCACGCCAGTCCCTCACAGGGCTGCCCTGTAATCAAATTTTTATATATTTTGTACCAAAGGTTGACTCACTTAGACATATCACAGTAAAATAGACCTGTATCTTAAAACATGTAAACCTTAAACAACCTCCTCTACTGTTTGGTGGAGGAGGTTGTGACTATAGCCAATTCTATTAAAATGTGTGGAAATAAACCAGCCTGAGCTATATCTACCTTTTAGTTTGTATGTAATACCAAAAGTAATATCTTTACTGTTTCATAATATTGCCATTTAATAACTGACTCACATAAAATCTTAATTAAAAGAATCAATTGCCATTATTATTGTCCATTAGACAAATAGCAAAGTTTAAATGTTTAAACTGCTTCATCTGGGACATCAGATTCCTGGTGTAATCGGATGTTAGATGCTCAGGAGCAATAGGAATATAACATGTTTGTGCCATGCTAGTCAACAAACTGCAAGACCCACATTATGCTGCAAACACATTCTGATTACATTTTTATCTACTCCAAGGCACATCCATGCATGGCCATTTCCTATAAGACAACTAAGACAGGGCTTCATATTTCAGCCAACATGGCGACAGGCTGTCTACCTACCACATTTATTCACTGAAATACCCATCATAAGGGAATTCAGGACATGTCAAAACCTGTGAACAAGTCCCAATTGTCTAGAGCTCTGAATCCAGACCAGAATTTTTCTATAGCTAAGATGAAGAGCCCTTAAAACATATACAGCCATCACCCTGAGCAAGCAAGTTAGAATGAACCTTTAAAAACCTGCACTTGTTAGAATTAGATTGAAGATGTCCTCTAACAACAGGAACTTAACACCCTTTATACATAACCATGGACTGTAAAGTCATTTTCAAAAAAAGATGAGGAAGAAGAAAAAAAAACTGCCACATACAAAGACATCAGATATAAGCAGAATGTTATTGACCTGCCAACTTTTTTTATAATAAAGAAGAAAAACTTGGGTGAAAATATATTCACAACTGTCAGACACATATAGATCAGTAAAACTATAATATACCAAGTAACAAAACCTAAATATATTGAACTACAACACAGTTTTAAAGTTTGGGGGGGTAAACCACTGATTATAGATAATTGAAATAGTGACAATTAATAAGAAATGTGTAATTGTTGCATTTGACATGATAGGTATTATATATTTAAGCATTCATATGTACATTACAACTGAAAGAATAGTAAATGAGTAGAATAGTAACTCCACATACTGCAAACGTTTCATACATTTTAGTTTGCTTTAGTTTATTGATCCTATAACAATGTTTTTTAAAAACTAATAACACCATGAATTAGCATCAAATCAACATCTTACAGTAGAAACTGGCTCGATTTAGAGCAGCAGTTTTGCAAGGTGAGAGACCCTGCTTACTCTACTACAGCCACCCAGATAACATAATGCCAGTGCTCCCTACACCTACTAACTCTGATTATCACGGCAGGTTGATGAATCTATTTTTTTTTAGTTTAATTTACTAATCTAAATAACAGCAGCACTGCCTAATTCTGTGATGCTGCAATCACTGAATGTGTACTCGCCATATTCTGCATAGAAGTGATGTGACAACATGCCTGTTTCAGTGCTTCAAATGCAATGTAGTTACAGGTTTTCTGAAATGCTTTTAAGCAGTTTTAAAATCAGATTTAGAATAATAAATAGCAAATAATAGTCTCTCAGAAAGAGGAAGAAAGGAGAAGAGAAATGAAAGAAAGGTTTAGTAAGAGTTTAAAGGCAACAGGAAATGTGAACCATCTGTGAAAGCCCTAATTTTTGATTGTAAAAAGCATTTTCTATATTTTTATTTCTCATAACCTGGCAGTGGTCCCTGTGGCTGTTTTCAGGTCCACATTTCAAACAGGTCACTGGCAAGGAAACAGCACGACAATTAGCCAATGGTGAAACATAATGCAGAATGGTTTAACCATTCTGTAATGCATCTGCATTTCACATGTAGTTAGTTGTTGCACATACCTGACAGTAAAAACCTGCATGTTGTTCTGCATCTTCAAACATAAGGGGCAATTGTTAGTGTTGTTGAAGAAAACAGCCCTTCATGAAAGTTGCAAAGATGCTGCTTTCCCTAAATCTCAGAATTCTTATGATATAAACTGATTTGTCTTAATTTTCTATCAGAAATTGAGCATGTTTCCATGGCAACTACTCTGCAGTTAGCCAGCTGTCCAAAGTGAGATAACGTAGCAGGCAGAGTTGACAGGGAGTTCTAAATATTCCCATTGTGATCCATAGATTCGGCAAATTGCTGTGTTTGCACTGGAGGTGCAAGTTTGTCTGGCTCTCAGTACCTGAGTTCAAATCAATACAACTAGTTTATCATTGCACTGTCACAGCTGATTTTATCTGCCTTACAGGGAAAGACCTGTTGCCTTTATGAAATATATATTTTTTATATATTTTGTATTATTTGTGCTGATTTTTAATATACAACAAATTAGAACTTTGATTAATTATATTGTCATTTCTAAGGACTATTTAGTGTTAACGTCCAACAAATTTCTCATGCATTTAATATTTCCTTACTCCTTAGTAACGGACCATAGCTGGAAAGCTAGAATACCTAATACACACATCCTGCTGCATTGTTCATTTTTGTTTGATGAGTCAAATTTAGCTTTCAACATGTATGGCTGTGTGTTTTGTGTTGACACAATTGACTCAGTTACTTTTCGTTTATTAGTTCTGCCGGTGCTTCTTTGACAAAACAACTGATGTGCACGCTCAGGAAACTATTCCTGGTACTTTGCCAATCCGATGCATTCTTTCTGCTTGTTTGTAGCAGGGGCTGATGTGAGGACCTACGATGAGGTTCAATGTGATATAAATTAAGGGATTCGGGAAAAATGTGATATTAATTCATGCCATTGTACACACACATTAAAATAATTTAACATGAAATGTTCATAATAAAGCCAATTTAAGCCTAAAATTAGCCATTTAAAACTGGAAATATGAGAAAACACAGTGAGCTGAAAGATTATTTTATACTTCTGTCCTCCCACCTTTAGAATTCAAAATACATCCTTGCATTCAACTATTAAAAGATGCCATTAAGAATAAGAAATATATATCCACCTACTATGACCGTCTTAGTGTCTAATAAGTTACCGTGACAACCATAGAGCAGATGATTGCCCTTGTAGAGCTCAGGCTCCTTTTTAGTAGAAATATTTCCTTGTTTCTCTATTGTTCTGCTGTCAATATTAATGACAATGTTGAACTCAGAGCAAATCAAAAACAAAAGACATCATATGAACTATCCATTTTTGTAATCAACTAATTTAGGAACAACCACTATGAAACCTATTATTTATTCAAAATACTTATTTATTTTGTTGTTTTCTTTTTCTACTCTTTTTTGAAAGCACACTTATATGCTTATGTCGTTTTCCTTTAGTTTGTAAAGTTAGCAGTAAATTGTAAATATGAAAATATGTCAATTTTGAAGTACAGTTGTTTTCAGATTTTAATCATACGACCAACTTTTGGCCCATTTACCATAAAAAAAAGGCCAAAAAGATTTGTTTTTGGTTTTTTTTGCTATAGTGTTGAGAGAATACTTGCTGAATTCTCACATAATTTCTATAATCAACAGTTGTGCACCTGTTGAAAAGGATTAGCATTTGAGCCCACTCTCACACCAGTAGCTAATACCCTTTTAATATGCACTTCATGTAATTATGAGCTTTTTGACTTCACTGATAGCATGGCCTGAATCTGATTGAGAGCACCCTCATGACTTATGGAGGGAGCCTGTTTTCTGCCTCAGCTTCTAAACGCCGTTCCAGTATCTTGTTCATAAGCAGCAACCCCCACTCCTCATCCATCACAAGAGCACACATCATATGGGTAAAAAGCTACTCATCCTGGCGCTCTGATTTGAGTAGGCTGAGAGGCCACAGAGCATGAATTACCAATGCAAAACTGCAAAACACAAATGAAGAGAGACCATATTTTATTTTATGATTGTTTCTAAATCACTCATGTCACAAATTACAAAATAAATCAATAAAATAGTAAATGATTTAATGTTTGATTAATGGGGGGTTTCTTGTTTTGCACAATGGAAGATTAATTTATTCAAAAGGGCTACAATATTCATTACTGACAAATGGACCAGTTATTATGTAAATTTATTTAGTGTCAACAATGACACAAAGTACAGAAACAACCCTTCACCTGAACATTAGACCCTAGATTAAACTTTAAGCCAATTATAATCTATTTATAACAAAAATGTCAGTGCTATAACTTACCATTACAACGATGATGAGGTATGTATGTACTGACCAAACTAATTTAGTCAATGTCCATGTTTAGATGAGAGTTTTATTTCCTTTTAGTTTTGAATAAAAGTTAAATCTGATTTTCTAATTCCAAACAAAATGAGAATTTGGAATGAAACTTTATTCTGAAAGAAGTGACTGGTTAATTCTCATTTTAGATCTGAACTAATTAAGTCCTCTATCATGTGAACTACAATTCTGCACTAAAGTTAATTTTACTCATTCTGTGCATGTGTAGCACCTATTGGGAAATATTCCTGTTTGCTCCATTAACTCAGTGATTTTCTATTTTATAATCGTGTTACATAGTTTACTTTTAGTAGTTTTACTTGTTTTACCCTTAGGGGGCAGAGTAGACAGTTTAGCGCTATAAACTGCCAGAAAAAGAGAGTTGTTGGTTGAGCGATAGCAGAGGCTGGTGCCTGGTGCATGTGAAGGAGAAAAAGTCTGTACACTCTGTCTGCCTTTGTTGGAGAAAATAAAGATGCTTTCTACACCCAGAGCTTCAATTTAGAAAAACAAACCAACCCGTAACATTCTTAATGGTAGACTTAAGTTTAAGTTTTATTATAAACCTGTCGGTCACAGTTTTTTAAAAAAATCTGAGTCAGTCCAACACAACAAAAAATGTTTTCATGTTTGTTAGTCTTAGTCATCACACCAACCAATACAAAACCACATATTGTGGTGTATTGATACATTGATCTATATTGATTTATTCACACAATGACACCAATGCACCGATTGACTAATTATACTGAATAAACATCTAGCTGTTCAGTCAGAATCATATTGTGATAACAGCAAACCTCAAATCAGTAGCTATTGAACAGATGTAATATTGGATCAGTAGCAAACTTATGATTTACACCCATATCCAGCATATTGCCACTCCATTGCCTTTCTTGCAGTTTTCTTGCAGCTCTGTGACTGATTATATTCAAAATTAAAAGTCTGTAAAACATAAATCTTTTATTCCCTCTCATCTCAAAATTACTTTACGAGCTGTTGTCATGGTATTCTTTGTTTAATCATGAGCCACTGATTAAAATTTTACCCATTTTGAGCAAATGGCCTCACAATACTTAGGAAGACTAAAGCTCAAATAGACAAGAACACAAAACCTGACATTTCAGTATCGATTTTTACCTTCAGTAAGAGGCTGAAGGATTGCAGTCACCAGAGCAGAGAAATTTATCAAAGGAAGCTGATAATAAATTATAGTGACAAATATTGTGACACAAATGTTAAAGGTCATTAATGACACTGGACACAGTGCAAGTCTAACTAGGAGAGTGAGCCATGTCATTATCTCCTCTTCCAGCTCAAAGGAAGGACCAGCAGGGCAACAGCCAGCTAAATGTCACATCTGCCCTCCTAAAGCATACCAACAGAGAGTGCTGACAACATTGTTGTGCCACAGGCTGCCACTGCTTTGCCAGTGTATTAAAAAGTACCCATTTCAGGGCTGGCACACAATAGCTACTGTCATATTGTCACCAGAGAGACTCAGCTCCAGCAGACAATAGGCACATCACTGTTTCCTGGATGGAGAATGTGTGTCCTTATGTGTTTGGAAAGATATTGCAATATAACCTGGTACTGTTCGAAGGCAAATAATATAAATTTTCCTCCCTACTATTGACTGAGCTTTTCTTTTCCTTGTCACTTTCATTCATAATGCTGGGGAACTTTCTTCATTCAGATAGTAGTTCATGTCATTATTTCTTTTGCTGCAAGGACAGCTAAAAGCATACATAGAAGAGTGAGAACCCTGCAAGCTGCAATGTTACTTTGAATGACAGATGTCTAGCTGTTTTTATGTGTTGAAGCCTTTGTGACTACGGATCTATGTCGATTGTAACACACAACTTTAGAGGTGATTTCTGCTGATGTCTACAGCCAATTTGCTGCATCATGTATGCATTTTTAGACATACAGGGCTGTCTATGTGACTGGCACTATTCACTATTTCTGAATTACAAAGGGGTTGCTTGAAAGCAATAAGATGATAAGGAGAATGGGGGGGAAAACGTGATAGTTATTGAAGGATTATGCGTCATCATTGACATTTGCAGAACATTTTTTTCTGCTGTATTCATTATCTGGTGAATTACTCCCTTTTTAGCACCTAATCAGCCCGCCGTGGATTAGCTTCAGCTCATGTAAAATTTATTTCATGCTTCAGCTTCCATGGAAGCAGGCCATAAAATACCAGTCAGATCTATGAATGTGCCAGAGGCATGTAAATAAATGACACTCAACATAACCTAAATGTTATATGAAGTATAATAAGCAGTTATTTAGAAATTCTAAGGCATATCATGTTATTTCCCTAAGCATGCTTTGAACACTCTAGGCAGAAATTCAGTCAAATAAAATGCCAAAACATTTTCCAGCAGTCTATTGCTATTCTTTTGTTTTCATGCAGCAACAACAAGTTGCTCTGTGAGCACTGTGACTGACCTTTAACCAGCAAGAGAATTAAGATATACACCAGGCCCATTCATATGAAGAAGAGCACATCATTAATATGTTAATACGTGTCAAAGTTTCCCAGCTTCACATTTAGAAAAGAATAAGTTTAACCTTCACTGACATCCAACTAACCAAATCAAGCCTACCTAATTTAATAGAGCTCTTAAATGATAATTACTCTTTTATCCAGAGTAGCCCCACAAACAACACAAGCCTACAATGAATGAATGAATTGTAAAACTGCAGTTTGGATAATGGGTAGCTGACACATTTGTGTCACGCTTTGTGTTCAAACATGCAATGCTAGCAAAAAAAAAGTGGATTCTTGAATTTCAGGGATGGAAAGGGGCAGGTTTGAAATGTTTTTCTGCTTTTACAAAACAGTGCACAATTGGATTAGAAAAAGGTTTCATTGTATAAGTTGATCAAAAATAACTGAATGAATCAATACATAGTCCCACAACAGGTGTATGACATACAAATCATTGGCACACATCTAGCTAGAATTAAATGATTCCAAATTAAAGTATTGTAGTTCACGTTTACATAGAACTAGCAATCCAAAGTTGAGATTTACATCGAAAACATGTTTATTGACTTAATTTTATTTTATATCAGTGGGGATGGGTTCTGATTGGATAGGAGTGGACTGGAAACAAACTCCCCTTCCTGCTTTTTTTCTTTTTGGCTACAACATGAAAGACTGTATAATATGTACTATTTTAGCTTTGATTTCTATTAAAATTTTGAACAACATGAGCACACTGTGTCAATTTTTTCTGCAGATGAGCAGGAAAAGGGAGATAGATTACTGGAGAAGGGGGGCACAAGATCGTACAGAACATGTCCATCATCGTGACAGGACAAGGAAACATGCACACACAGAACATATGGAATTAACTTGAAGCAGAATTAACATATGTATGTATATTCCAAATTAAACTAGAAACTTTTAAGTAAACATGACCATGATGTCCATTGATGTTGTGGATTCAATGGACAGTTACTTGCTCTAATGCTTAATGTGCTGAAGGGGTGGGATATACTGGTCATTAGCATTAAATCTTCATGGTTGCTGCTGGGGATTGCCAGAAATGTGAGGTTGTTCATTCCAGCTGTAATTAGAAATTTGTGGTCTGCAAAGAAGACTGTGTTAAGTAAGGATCTAGCAGTGTAAGGTTTGTGCTTTATCAGACTGCTGCAGTAGCTGTTTGAAAATGACTAATACTGCAGATCAGAGTCTGGATATCATTTAAACAAGGGTGCTCATGCTGTCATTAAACTTCGCTATATGTGTGAAGGCAGTACATGATAACCATCAATAGCCTCCAAAGTAAAAATAAACACAACACGTTCATTAACGAATGACTAATGTTGTAATAAGTCTGCATCAGAGAGATGATTCCATTTTGTCAAATGCAGAATTTTCTTTAACAACACTGCTCATACAGCATTTAATAGCAGTCCAGGCTGCAATATTATAAATTATGTGACATGGACTATGTCAGAGACAGAGGTGATGGAGCTTAAACACCCACAATAGAGTTATTGTTCAAATCATTTGCTATTTAGGTTTCTGATTTTTTTAGAGCATAAAAACCGCTTTTCTAATTAAATACAAATTCAGTTGGATCGTTACTACAGGTTAGACATTTACTACTTATGAATAATACACACAAACCCGTATTAATTATCCTTTTTAACATCTGAATGTTGGACTAAAACATATTAATTCTGCATCAGTAACAAGGATTTGTTACATCTGTGCAATCCTGTTTTAAAACATGACCTTTGTAATGTCACTTGGCAATATCTCCGATATGCACCACTGTCCCATCTAATTACTGTGGAGGTCATTTTAGGGCAAGCTTTCAAAGCTCAAACAAAAAAGAAAAACAGGCTCCTGCGCCATCTCAAGAAAAGCCATCCAGGCCAAGTCACCATGATGATGCATAAATTCAGTATACCCAAAATATAATTTGAAGGGCAACACTTGACACTACACTGAAATGATGTAATAGTCACTAAATTCACATCACAGAACCCTTAACATTTCAAACAAAAAAAACCCTCATTTTTTTTCAATATAAAGGATTAACAAATATAGAATTAAACATTTTATGTCAGTAATAGTAATAATGCAACATTATGATGCAGTTCCCAAAATCTTAATGCAAGTGTCATATCAAAAATATGATTAACATAGAAAATGTCAACAAATGGCTTAGATCATGATCATTTTACCAAACTTTCTTTGCTACTGCAGTAGCTGTACAGTAGGTGTACTGTACAGCTTAATAAATGGATGCCTATTAAATAGAAGATAAAACTCATAATGTAGACATTAACATCACAAAGTATTTGTCTTCCCATAAATAGACAATATCTGTAAATAATTTGACTAATTCAAGAGTCAATTTCCACACACTGACAACATTTACTGCAGAAGGTAGGCAGACTCATGTTCATTGAGTTCAATGCAGTTGCTCATATTCAGGTGGTTATAGTAATGAGAATTAATTAAATTTTCATTGGAAGGTATCATTACTTCATACAAAGTGAGGCATGTTTGAACCAGACATTTTTAATGGTTCTGTTTTCACATGCTATTCCTGTCTTCATTTTAAGACTCCTCAGTGAGTCTGTTTAGAAACAGCAGATCCTAATTTACTCACATTTCTGGGAACAGAAGTGTTATTAAAAGAAATATTTTCTTGAAGTTCATTAAAGTGTCTGTATCATACTGGACTGAGATGTCTTTTATCAACTATACTATAAAAAAAACAATGGTAGTTATGACTATTGAATGTTCTCCATATTTGTTGAAGCATTACATTTATGTTTACAAAAAGATATGACTGTAACACAACACTAATGGATAGTCTCACAGTTTTGTGTGGTGTCTGGCAAAGGTGATGCAGCCACTTCCCATTTTTAATGATCTCCCATATATACTTCGGCAGATAAGGATTGTGAATATTGCTCCAACAACCGAGGCAATTTCATTACACCATACGGTTTTAATGTGCATACTTGTTGGTTTTAAACAAGCTTACCTATGACTGAAACAAGTTTTCAGCATTTTTTGCTCATGGAGTGGTAATATTTCATGTATGAGTAGGAACTAATTTGACCGGCATCAGCATCACCATAATCAAATTTATCACAGGTAAAGTCCCCATCCATCCTTCTGAAAAATATGTTTGGATATTGTATTCCTGTTCCCATTCAATATATCTTAACTTTATTTATAACTACTCAGTACAACAATATCATTATTTAGTATATTGTAATGTGGTGAAGCCATAAAACGTGACTTGTGGAAATAAAGTAGTTTACCAATCAAAAACATTTATTCAGCTTTTCAACTTGATTTGGACTCATCTAACCACAGAATATATGTCCACTGTCTTTGTGTGCATCTCAAATGGCATAATATGTAGATAAGACCACTTGTGCACAAAGTTAACAACTGGCTTTTTTGTAATAGTTTATTAATGCAGCTGTAGACAATAGTCTTCTGGCTCCCTACTTGGCATGTGTGCAGTGTGTGTGCCAGTCAGGGATGGAGGCCAGATAAGGCCTAACTTTTTGTGTAAAAGGTCAGCATGCTATTGGACCTGTAAAACACTCCTTAGAAGTGCTGTGTACTTCTGCTACTGCCTTTCTGTTCAGGATTAAAACCTTTTCTTTTAAACTTTTATGTCACTTCTCATTGGTGTCTTTGTTTAGACAAATTTTCATAACACAAGAGTCTCTCAAACCAACACAGTTGTGCTGATCACATGTAGGCCTTATAGGGCTGGGTATCAAACTAAGGTTCTTTTATTACACCGGACCAAAATACTTTGATACTACCCATTATCAAAATATGACTTTCAGTGCCAGCTTGTTGAGGTTTTGTTCTCCAGTGTCAATTTAGAAAGATGTCACTTGTTTGCGACTGTTCTTTTGCACTAAATTTGCATTTATACAGTATGTATGTTAGAAAACTGATTTCAGTGGAAGAATGTCAAAGCTGAAAAATAAAACTCAACATTTGTTGGTAATGTGTAATGCAATTTTCTTTTAGCTACGGATATTATAAAATTGGTATAAAAAATGTATTGTTGAAATATCGTATTGAAGTGAGGGTATCTGTCAAAGTTTGAGTTTGGTTTGTTTAGTTTTCCTGTTTTATTTTTGTATTGTTACCTGTTTTAGTTTCATGTGTTTCTGTTTCCTGTTTCTTTTTTCCTGTTGATTGATTTTACCTTGTTACATTTAGATCATTCATACTATCTGTGTCTTGTTTGCTTATGTGTATTTATACATTTTGGTTTCAGTTCAGGCTGCACGGTGGCGCGGTTGGTTAGCTCTGTGGCCTCACAGCAAGAAGGTTGTCGGTTCGAGCCTCGGTTGGGGAAATCTTTCTGTGTAGAGTTTGCATGTTCTCCCCGTGTTAGCGTGGGTTCTCTCCGGGTTCTCCAGCTTTCTCCCACAGTCCAAACACATGCACCCTGGGTATAGGCTGAATGGAGACTCTAAATTGTCCATAGGAGTGAATGTGTGCATGGTTGTTTGTCTCTGTGTGTTGGCCCTGCGATAGACTGGCGACCTGTCCAGGGTGTACCTCTCGCCCGTTGTGAGCTGGGATTGCCCCCCACCCCCGCGACCCCGTTCAGGGAAAAAGGGTAGAAAATAATGGATGGGTTTCAGTTCATCTTCACGGTTCATTAGTTGTCCACAGTCTTTTGTTAGTCCTTAGTTACCATTAGCTTTTAGTTGTCTCTTCAGTGTGTTCCCAGATATATACATATACAAATACACACACACACATATATATGATAGATAGATAGATAGATAGATAGATAGATAGATAGATAGATAGATAGATAGATAGATAGATAGATAGATAGA
>JBAMHV010000010.1:13188629-13200010 GCA_037177535.1 Pseudomugil gertrudae
AAAGAAAGAAAGAAAGAAAGAAAGAAAGAAAGAAAGAAAGAAAGAAAGAAAGAAAGAAAGAAAGAAAGAAAGAAAGCTCACAGCAGCCTCGTTTTTGGAATCAACTCTTCACTCTCAATCTGAAAGTTACAGACAGAAAACAGAAATACATGACAGCTCTATGGACATTGGTTGGAGAGAAGAAAAACCTCTGGCATGCTTTTGTCCATTATGCATTCACCCTTTTAAGTTGGCCTGAACTGTGCATGTCAGCAGGGATGGCAGACGACCACCCCAGGCAGCAAGCTAAAGAGTCAGTCCAGGTCTTGTGTCTCAGATGCTCGGATGGCAGCCAAAGAAAACACAAGGGAAAAACTTAAAACAGGGATGCTGTTGAGGTTCTGTTGGGTTAGTCTACAATCAGTCAACTGGTACTTGGGATTAGAAGTTATACAATGTATTTCAGCTGGATAATGTCTGGACCCAGACAGGCATTTTGTGGCATTATTGTTGTTTTGTAATTTAAATTTTTTATTTCCTCTCATGAAATGTAAGTAGGTGTGTTAGGATTTTTTTTTCACAGACTCTGCCAACAAACTGCAGTTTATTTTTCTGTGCATTGTGCAACCATTAAAATATCTCAGTTAGATCCATACTAAACCCCAGCCAAGTAAATATAGGACCTAGGTTCAAGTCACCAAGCTTGAATTGAAGGTTAACCACTGAGAATATGCCTCGTCATACTTCCTTGTCTTAGCTTTCGGCTGACTTTCTTTTCCCTCATTGTCTTTGTCTCTCTTCGCCTTTATTTTCATCCCTGTTAAAAATGTCTCCATGTTGTCTCTTGGGTTGGTTTACTGCATATATCGCCATACCATAGAGTTAATACTCCCTGCGCTTATTTGACAATGAGAGTGCCACTGCCAACTACTGTAGTGGAAGTGCAATTACAGTTTATTTTAGTATGGCAGAAAAAAATCATGTTCCCCCTGGCATTGCACCATGCCCCCTGGGGGGGGGCGTGCCCTACTATTTGAGAAGCACTGGGTTAAATAGACATAGACTGTAAAAGATGGAAGGAACCTCTCCCAAAAAGTTTCTGAAGACCAAAAGTGTTGCTTGGTGGGTGTTTCCCACTGTTGCCATCTTGACAGCATCACATTGGCTGGCATTCCTGAACAATACAAAAGTGAGTAAAGATGTGGAGCTCAAGGGGGGCTGTGAGCATGGGGGTGGATGATTGACATCTATCAAACTAAGCTGCCTGCAGCTACAAGTTAACTGAGCTAACTGAGCCTTCCTCTGTAAAGTAGATCGGATAAAGCTAAGAAGTGCTGCTAGTTGGCTAAAAATCGTGATTGAGATTCACTCTTACTTCTTGCTGTGAATATTGGGTATCTTTCTATTTAAAAGACATGCCCCTAGTTATGCCAAATTTTGGAAAAAATAACATCTAAACAGATGAATTATAAATAAAATAATAATAATAATTCACCCCCCTAAAAGTTGTCATTAAGGTAAACTTGACCCAAACCAAATCTGATTTTTTTAATCAGGCATTAAACATGTTTTTTTCTGCTGTGAAGTTTGCCTTTATAACACAGGATTAATGGGAATTTCCTCTGATATACTTATATATATATAGTTGGACTCACCTTAATGCACAGCTTGGGCTCTGGAACCAGTATTCTTGAGAAGGGTTCTTCCACTCTGGAATGCTCCCAGTTGGAGGCACAGAGCAGGTGTTTCTTACCAAGGCAAAAACCTGGGCATAGGAGGAGTTTGGTGAGGCCATGACTTCCCATAACATGAATGACTTTGAGAAGATTCTGGGCTGATCTTTTGCTTCGGGATGTTGTGGGTCGGTGGATGACATACTTCAAAGACCTCCTTAATTCTACCAACACGTCTTCTGAAAAGGAAGCAGAGCTGGGAGACATTGTGGTGAGCTCTCCCATCTCTGGGAGTAGCTCCTCGGTGGCAGGTCCCCCGGGGTGGATTTGATCTGCTCAGAGTCTCTTAAGGGTCTAATTATAATCTCCAGCTCTCACTCAAGCAATTTGCAGCCAAGCGTAAAGCAGCTGGGATGGGGATCAGCACCTCCAACTGGTCCTCAGCCAGTTCCTGACTCAAGTGGAAAAGTCCAAGTATCTCATGGTCTTGTTTACAAGTGAGGGAAGGATGGAACATAAGATTGACAGTCTGTGGCATCTGCATATATCTACCCTCACCTACAATCACAAGCTGTGGGTAGTAACCAAAAGAATGAGATCACGGGGGGCGGAGGCAGACTCTCGCTTAGAATATAGGGATAGATAGTCTAGTGGCTATAGTGATAAGCTTGCCCATCTAAGAGTAGAAAAAGTAGCTCCTCCACATCAAAAGGAGCCAGATGTGTTTACTCAGACATCTGGTTAGGATGCCTCCCTGGTAAAGTGTTTTGGGCACATCCATGCAGGAGGAGACCCTGGGGAAGACTCAGGACATGCTGGAGGTATTATACAATATCTCTTGGCTGGCCTAGAAATGCCTCAGGATTTAATAGATTTAATATTTATTTAATAATAAATAGCTGCTCCTAAATGCACAAAAATTTAATACAAGCAGTCAATAAAGCTACAGGAATAATTATGGAACACGTTCACCATCGTGTCTATAAATTTGTGCATGAGAAAATGATGAAAACAGTGACAATTGATCACCAAGAATATCAGAAGAAAATAGATTTAGAGATGTAAAAATGGAGCCAAAAAAAACAGAAATATCAGCTCCACCTTGTTTTTTTTTTTTTAAATAATTGTAAAGAGGCTTTATAAACACTTTGTAGAGCAAAAACTAAGCAGTAAATAAGATAGTAGCAAAACTGATCTGAGGATAGTTTGATGTCAAAAGATACTTTTTTATTTTAAAGAACATCAACTTATATAACAAGTGGACCTAAATCTCTTTCATTCTGTCTCTCTCTTTGTCCTTTGTGGTTTTAGTGTAGTTTTTCTCAAAATACTGGTTTGATTTTTCCACAGATAGAAAGTCATTTAAGAGCAACGGGGATTGATTACCAATTCACATGACACAAGTCATGCCAGATGTACAAAAGAATAGTCTTATTCAAGATCTGCATCAGACTAAGTACAATATTTTATGTTATCAACAATACTCCAGAAAAGTGACAAACTATGTTAACACACACCATAAGGTTTATTGAAGGAAAATACATTTTAATAATGCACACTAAATAATATTTTTAGGACTTAGAAAGTTTTCTTCTATAAATAATAATGAGTAGTGACAACATCATGTTTGCACAGAAGCCATTCAATACCACAAAAACACCATTTAATAAAAAGATAGTATGCTGAGTGTGGGCTCAGTATGGCAAGATAGCTAACCTGTGACATCATTATTGCCTGGCAAAAATAGAGTTACTTTAGAAAAAATAGATAAAGCCACTATTAGCTTATCCCAGTTGAAATAAAGAGAAGGGGCAGTTTAAAAGAGGAGACGTATATTTCTTTGTGTGAAATAAATTCTCGGGCGTTGTGAATGTAACACTAGATCCAGAGCCTTTTCTCAGTTCAGAAGATACTTAAAAGAAATATTGCCTTTTTATTTCCAAAAAACCCTTTAAATAAAAATGATGTTGTACCTGGCCTTGACTCATTGCTTTGTTTTGTTTTGGTTTTGGCACTGGCAAGTTTGATAAGCTCACTTAAAACTTGTAGATGGTTATATTGATATATAATAATATTGATTCTTCTGCAGTTACAAGCAAGCCACACAAGGGCTAACAGACAGAATAACACCATTTATGGGGGTAAGAAGCAGCCTCGAAACCTAAACTGCAACTTGTCAAAAGTCTAAAAAAAGAATAATTGCTTCTGTGCTTCCTGAAGAGTTAAGGTTACACACATTATGAGTTTGGGGTTTTTTTTTGGTCTCCTACAGGGAGGCAGTGATTGGGTGGCAAACTGCTCTAAATTTAACAGTTAGCAATCTGTCTCTGGGGGAGGCCATTTATCTCACCAAGTGATTTTAACATGGTTGTCTCAGCATGAACCCATGTTAGACTGAAATACAGATTATGGGGAAGCAGTCTGTGTGCTTCCTCAGTCTATCTGTAATCGAGCCATCTTGATTCAGTTGTCACAACTGCTAATCTCTCACTTATTTTTTAGATATTGAGGCTGAGGACCTTCACAAACCAGTATTTCTAAATCAATATTACATATCTTGGAATCTATGTCTGTGGCTTGCATTTATATTGATATTTAAGGTGCTCTTTGTGTGTTGTTTAATAAGTTAAATAACCTCATCACAATGCTATGCAAAGCTTTATAGGATGTTGACTGACTCCCTGTACTGTATATTACAAAGTTATCATTGGCCTAACTAATTCTGTGCCACAGATGTTCCAACAAAAATCACTTAATCATATCACTTAACATATCATATAAAATTGAACTTTTTTCTCTCAAATTCCATTTTCAAATGAGCTATCGTGCAAGATGCATGCCTCTATTTTTGTTAATTTAAACATTTCTGTTGATGCTGATTCTACAAATTTCTACAATTTTTCTTACATTTTTTTTATTTGTAATAAAAGCACATTCTCTATAGTTACAATAACTAAAAATAGTTGCTTTAATGTACAAAACTTAGGAGACATCTTACTAAATGAAGCACTTTTCCATCAATAAAAGAAGAGTAAATCAGTCACTGCAACTTTGCTATGCTAACTTTGATTCTTCATCATATCTGACTCACAATTGGTAAGGTTTACCTTGTGGTCACTCAGACTCAAGTGGGCAGGGTATTAATATAGACAAAGTCAAAAACATCTAGTCATCAGGTGCAATTTTCCTAAGATGAATCATAACCAACTAATAAGAAAATACTGCTCACTCTTTGTCCAAAGCAGACTTATTTATCGTAAGTAAACAATGGTGCATCACTAAGTTTGTGTTATTTTGGAATTTCAATATTTACTTTGGTGTACAAACCTAAAGCAGTTTTCACCAGAATCTGTTCCATATGATCAGCAGGAGAGATAGTGAGCATTGCATTATAACACCTCCTCAGCCAGTTCCTCCCTACAGTTCACTGGCTGGTTCCTTTGTGTTCACACTATCAGTGCACCGGACCAGAGTTCAAGCAAATAAAGGTCCCAGTTTTTAAGCGAATCAGAGCTTATTCCTTTGGTCCACACCAGAATACAAATGTAAATCTACATTCACACTGCTCCAAATAAACCATACCTGTGGAAGTGGATTAGGATAAGCTCAAAGCATATCAAATAGTGCCAGTGTGAATGTGCCCATAAAGGCCTGTAAGAACTAGGTATTTGTCATATGGACCAAAAATGTCATTTCTGCTGATTTAGACATAAATGTCAACTTACGTAGAAATGAACTTCTGCATCACAGGTGACAAAATGAATATCTTGCTTTGGTTAAAAAATGCATCAGCTAAATAAAAGCCATCCCATCTACCATCAAAAATCCTCATGAAGATTAACACATTTCAGATAAAGGAAGAAACACAGGAACTGCAGAAAACTTCTGCTAATTCCTCATAGAAAAAAACTAGCTGAAATTTGAGCTAGTATTCTTCCTGTTGCAGTTTTACTGGGCAACCAAACAGACCACACATAGACAGTAATAGTTGAATCTGTCATTTTCCTGTGATGTTTTTGTAACTTTGTAAATAAACAAAGGTCCACAATATTTATCTGATAAACCATATAGGTAGCTAATACAGTACTTTTCTGTGAACAGTTCTTTTGGCTATAGAAATTACTTTTATTTTCCAGCAGTAAAAGTGAACTGAACAGATTATCACACTTTGGTGGTTTCTAATAAAGGCTTGTTTGGCATCCATTGTGCATCCTGTCACTGAGGTTTCAAGCAATATATTAGTCAAATGTTGATTTTTATCTCATCTCCTGCTCTGTCACTTTTTTGTTTCCTCGCGACCTTTGAAAATGTCCTTGCATTTTGTTGCTTAATCAGCCACAGCAACTATAAAAAAAACAGCCCGTGTTTTGATATCTAGTGGTTGGCATGTGATATGGTGCTGTAAATGTTTACTTGTCAAGTGATGCTCCAGGCTGGCACACAAAATTGTGCAAGCAACATTTGAAATGTACATAATGAAAGTCAGTGTGATATCAAAAAGAGTCAGAAGTGGACTTTTAAGGTCAGAAACATACAGTATATACTATACTATACATTCATTTGTCAGACGCTTTTATCCAAAGCAACTTACATTAGATAAGCAGACATTTTACCCATAGCCATTAATCTAACATGCATGTCTTGTGGGTGGGAGGAAGCCTGAGTACCCGGAGAGAACCCACACATACATGGTGAGAACATGCAAACTCCACACAGAAAGGTCACTGGACAACCCTCCCCAGCCTAGGCTTGAATAAGCAACCTTGCTGTAAGGCCACAGCGCTAATCACTACGCCACCATGCTGTATAATATTGCCATCCATCCATTTTTTTAACCACTTGGGCAGTTTAGGGTCGAGGGTAGCTGGAGCCGATCCCAGCAGCGCTCTGGGCGAGAGGTGGGGTACACCCAGGACAAGTCACCAGTCCATCGCAGGGCCAACACAGAGAGACGGACAACCATTTGCACTCACATTCATTCCTCTGGACAATTTAGAATAACTAATTAACCAAACATGCAGGTCTTTGGGTGGTGGTAGGAAGCCAAGTACCTGGAGAGAACCCACGCTAACACAGGGATAACATGCAAACTCCACACAGAAAGGCCCCTGTTCAGACGTCCCCCAACCAAGGCTCAAACCAGCAACCTTTATGCTGTGAGGCTGCAGTGCTAGCCAGCTGTGCCACAGTGCAGCTGTATATTGTATTGATTTAATCACATTTTTATACCACCCTCAACCGTTCCCCAGCCCTGAATGATTGATTTTATGATATTTCATGAGTCATATTTAAGCAAACAGAACGATCTGTTATGCTTGACAACTGTCATAATATAGGGTCTTGCAAAAGTTGAATTGCTTCCTACAGGTTTGGCATGTACACAACATCTCAAGTCCTGTTTACATTTCTATTCTGCATGTTGGTAGTTTTCACTGCTGTTGGGAAAATGCAAAAATCTGGGGTTTTGCATGGAAATGTTGCATAAACAAGGTCTTAGTCATCCCATTTGAATGATTTCAAACTGTCGTTTGTGTTTTAAGATGTTGTTTTGTCTTTAAGATGTCTTTTCCGCTTTTTGTGCTTAGTCAGTGGAATGAGAGTCAAACTGACAGGAGATTTGTAATGGTTGTTGACCTTGCACTGATGCTCCATCACTCCTGGGTTTCTGTGTGGGTGTTTGTGACCCACCAGACCTGAATGCAGACTCAGATCAGCCTGCTCTATGGGAAATAATTGCTACTCACACAGGGGTAGATAAACGGTTGCAACAAAACCCAATAATCAGCATGGCTTAGTTCTTGTTGGCACATGCTGGTTTCAGCATTCCTTGCTTATCAAAAGATCCACTTTCCAGACTTACTGGTGTTGACACAGAGGAGCTTTGTAAAGCAAATGTCAAAGCCAAGTAGTCTTATTGACTGCTCTTCGACCCCCACAGCTCAAGCTGACACCAACAACAATGATTCTTTTTTTAACAAACAATCGTGACATGCTGAGTTAGTCAGTAGAATCAAATGGCAAACCTATTAGAGACTGGCAGTATATATTTTCAGTTCTCATTTAGGGACAATGATGTTCCCAACATGTTCAAAATTATCTTAAATTTATTATCTGTCAAACATATTACCATGGTTCAGCAGGATGTACTGCAGATTTTGCAACTCTGATGTTAATGCAGTATCTGACACTATTGTGTTCACTTGAGGTTTACAATTAACCTGACAGCTTTATCATTATTTATTAACCAACTACAGTTGATAAAAGAGTAAGGAAAAAGAGTGTCAAAGTTATCATATTAAAGAAAAATGTAAAAATAAAATTTCATATTATAGATGGCTTGCTGCCTCTCCCACTGTTTAAACTGGAAAGTGACAACTTGCAGAAAGTGACAAACTGCAGGTTTTAACTCCCAAAGTAATTTCCAAGACTTCATAAGTTTGGTGTTGCTTTATCATTTACTTTCAGTGGAGAAGTTGACAGAAGTGGAAGATAATCAGTTTGATGCCTGTTAGGGCTGTGCAGATTGATCCATAGATTGATAGTATCAAGATCAGGACTAATATGGATATATTTTTGAGTAAAAAGCCAAATAATGTAAATGAGAGTCAACAAATAGTAGGTTTTGCTATTTTGTATACCTAATTTGCACTCTTGACTTAATTTTTCTGAAAGAATTATGTGTGAATAAAAATAACCCTTTATTTTGTTGTTAGATTGTTGAAGATGTTATTTTCATCGTTAACATCATCTGAAGTATTTGCTACCATGTATCATGGCTCTTGCACCACCTGTCAACACTTAAAGGTTTGGACTTAGCTATCTTATCAATCAATATCACTGCTCTTTTAAGATTAACTGGTGTTTAATCACCAAAGGAAATATTTTTAACTTTTGTGCATTAATATATTTAGGTGAATCAATTATGATCTGTGATTTAAAACCATCATGATGCAATGAAGAGAGAGGAGCTGTATTTTATTTCCCCAGTGCTAATGTAATCTTTTTTTTTTTGTTCGCACAATATGCCATTAATCATTTCAGGAAAAGTGCCCTCAACAAAAATAAATACTGACATTGTTTCATTATGCATGCAGAACTTAGATCACCTGCAGGTTAAAAAAGCTATCTTATTATCAGTTAAATGAAAATGTAATGTTTTAAACAAATAATCCTTTTCACTGATAACTTGACTGGTCATTTATTATCCCACTTTTTAGACTGCATCCTTTGTCACTACTACTTTTTATATTACCACTAACAATTCTGTCCATTTCAAACATCATATAAAGCCATTTTTATTCCAGGCATTTTCCTTTCAGTGATATCTGCTCTTTACAATAAATAATAGTCTTTAAATAAATAACAGTCTTTAATTCCATTACAAGACTTGAAATGCCTTTCTATTATTGCTTTAGTCAATCATCTCTGGACCAGCTCAGCCCAAAAGAGACCAATTTAGCTGCCAAAGAGCATAATTGAATATGACCTCTAAATTAGATCTGTACAGGAGAGATGACTTGTACTTCTTATGGTTATAATTATGTTTCATGGGAGAAACCACCACATTCAGTGTTACACTTCCTTGAAAATTTTGCATGAAACATAAATTTATATGAGTTTGTCAGAACAAATGACCATATTTTAAATTATGTAGAGCAAAAACTATATTTGCCTCAAAACCACAATAAAAATATTGTTTAAAATATTTATTAAATTAAATGTGTTATTTTGTTGGATTTTCTTCACTTCAGTAACTAGTAGTTGATTAATTTAGTTGAAAAGAGTGTTATATTTGCATATTTTATATTTTAATACTCTGCGATATGGTGCAGAAATGTGATTTTTGTGTTGATCTGAAAGAGAAAATGTTTCAGTCTTCTATAAACGGGATGAGAGTGAGGCAAAAGATTAAGACATGTGCCATCTATTCTATTCTATTTATTCTATTCTATTCTACACTACAGTAACTTAGCAGATGCTTTTCTCCATGTTCTTCTTCAGCACATTCCCTGTGGTTAAGTTTTGTATAAACATGCATTTAGTCATATCATGTTAAAAATAGTAAAGGCTTACTGTTACACCCCTCAGGCCAATATGCAAAACTGACTGTGTTTCCCCATCTAGATCATTGGCTGGCTTCCTCACCAGCATACGCCCATCTGTGCCATCACCATTCTGCGATTGGCTGGATCTGTGTCACCAAACCTGTGATTGGCCTAATCACCTGCCGTCCAGCTGGAGATCTGCTATTTATTCAGGCTGCTAATGATCATTCAGTGCAGCTGGATTTCTTGGCTCAGTCTGCCTCATTTGTCCCAGTAGTCAGCCTGTGGGTTTGTTTTTGAAACGTGTCTGAAACTTTGTGCGCTAAACCCTACAGGGGTAATTTGTGAATTCCCGGCAGCTACTTAGAGTTCTGAGTTTGAATTTTATTTATTTGGTAATGTCATAATTTTCTCTTCATTCTACTTGTTTGTCACAGGCTTAAAAACAGCTTTATTTGGTTTATTGTTGGCTTAATATTTACAACCCCATCCCCTTTTCACTGGCAAGCAAGAGAGGTTGTAACACTTACTCGTTGAAGAAGAGTTTTCCTTTCATAAAAAATGTCTTGATGTTTACCTGATTGTTATAAAAATATTACTGTCTAGAACCACATCTTTATATGTGTGTGTGATTTTATATGTACTTTTAAAATACTTCTGTAAATGACAGATATAGAGAGTGACAAAATAAAAGGTAATAGAACATATCCAGGTCCAAATTTAAGCATCTCCACAGCAGGAGGAAGGAAAAGCAATCTGACTTTGAACAAGAGGTTTTTTTTACATCTAACCGTAACCAAATTTCCCAAACCCAACCATGAAGAGATAGCAATTTCTAGGAAAGTTTTTTTGTGTTTCAAGCTGAATGTAGTCCATTACTGACAATAAGATGTCACATTATGGTCTTGAACACACATTGCATGTTTGAAAACACATGAAAATTTCAAAGTGCTGCTCATAACTCTATCATCCATATTCTTTCCTGGTTCCATTTGAGGATTTATTTAGTGTTTTTTTCCACAGGAGGCACAATATATACATAGCCCTATTCTCTGATCGCTCCTATATGAAGTGTATTTCCCTCCTAATTCATGTAGAGACCAAGTTCCTACTGCTACTGCTTGGGATTATACATATAAAGAAACAATATGATTTCTATTGTTGAAATGTTACTTATTCATTCACTTGCCCTTTTCTTGTACTTTCATTGGCTGACTCCACTCCAAATCCGAGACCACGGTCATCAGTCAAAAAGGGCAACATGTGCTCTCTGAGTCAGGAATAAGGTCCTACCCTGAAAATCTCAAAGCCTTGTTCATGAGTGAAGGAAGGATGGAGTAGACAATCATCTGGTGGATCAGCGCAGTGTCTGCAGGTATGTGAATCAGTCTGCTGGGGTGAAGAAAGAGCTGAACCAAAAGTTGAAGCTTTCAATTTACCAGTCACTCTACGTTACCCTCACCTGTGGTCAGAAGCTGGGGGTAGTGACCAAAAGAATGAGATTGCTAATACAAGCGGCGAAAATTAGTTTTCTCCATGGGGTGGCCAGGGTGAGAAGCTCGTTCACCTGGCAGGGGATTAGAGTTGCTACTTCTCTGCATTATTGGGTTCAGGGGATCCAGTTTGGGGGCCTCAGGATCGGGTCTCTGCTTTTTGCGGATGATGTGGTCCTGTTGGCTTCATC
>JBAMHV010000010.1:13211464-13259857 GCA_037177535.1 Pseudomugil gertrudae
CTGCATCTGTCCATAGCCTGCATCTGTCCATAGCCTGCATCTGTCCATAGCCTGCATCTGTCCATAGCCTGCATCTGTCCATAGCCTGCATCTGGGTAAAAACAGCAATGATGAGGATAATGAAAGAGGCAGCCAGAGAACTACGTTGTGTCTACGTTTGTGTAACACTGCAGGATAAAATAGAAAAATAAATGTGGGTAAAGTGTGGCTAATAAAACATATTTCCTCACGGATGCTGCGGATTTATTAATATTTTGCATTAGCGCTAAACCACCTCTGAACCTCCAGGAGTATCAAGAAAAAACATTATTCATAAATTACAGGTCACATTATAAACCTCTATTTGAACCTTAAATATTTCTTTAGAAATGCTAACCACTGTTTTTTTTTTATTAAAGCGTAGGACTATTGCAGTATCAAAATCAAAAAAAGGTTTTTGCAACCAGGCTGTAAACACGTGTATTTCTACCAACGGCATTTTTAACATGGGGGTCTATGAGGATTTGCTCTGTTTTGAAACCTACTCCTAGCGGATGAGGGCTAAACTGCAATTTTTAGCACTTCCATATTAGCTTCACTTTTGCCTGCCCGAGGTTGCAGCTTGGAAACAACAAGTCACAAAGAAAGAGTTTTATTTGTTATTAACGGAAGTATTTCATATTTGTAATTTGTTGAACTTTACATATAGTTGTAGTTGTAGTTACGGGATGTGGCCACAAGAGGGCAACAATAATCCCTCGTGGTATCTGATTAAAACTAGTTCAATTATACAGTTTATTACATAGTTTGTTTAAAGGCTAAATCATTCAATTGTTTTAAAGTTTCAAGCAAAATATCTGAAGGGTTCTGAATCATTAGTGGTAGGGACACTGACTTACCACCAATACTGATCTATTTACGGTACTTGGTGTCAGGTAAAGACCCAAAATTTGGAGTGTTGCACTATTAGGATATACTCATCTTACCATTTTAAAGGTCAGAGTATTTCTGGGTCACAAAGTGAAATGCACCTATATGTAACTAGTACCATTCTATGATATTAAATAGCTAGCATACACATATAGAGGAAATTTTTATTATCCTCCACTTGCCATATCATGCCAAGAATGACTATACTCCTAAGCAGCAATATTATTATTTTTTAAATCACACAGTGGCTTATAATAACAGCATGATGCTTCTGCTGAGAACTTTTAGAAAGTTCCAGAGCAAGCTATGTTTGTCTGTGTCTGAGTACATACCTGCTCTGTTGTCTTATGAAACCTGATGCATAAATGTGTGTGTACAGCAACTGAGTCAGAAAACTACTGAATTGTTGTGTTAACCCTTTACTGTCATATTTTCTTCAAGACTGTGAATCTACTTGTGAACTTGCTTGTATGTAAGATGCTGAACATTTTAGAGGGCTCTGTGTTTGTTGTGTGTGTGTGTTTACCCTATACCTATAATTTACTGACATAGAACCCATGGGTCTGAAATAAAGAGAGTAAATTATACTAAGAACATCAACAAATAAGACATGAAGCAGTTTCTGATTAATAAATAATTACTAATATAACATACTGCTTTAAGAATAGCTATTGTGTGGTCACAAGTAAACAACAGCACAGTATAGACTCACATCTCAGCTACTATGGTGCTCAGATTATTGGATATAAAAACGTTGGTAAAACCTACTGGAAAAGGTATTTTAATATACCTACAAGCCATAAGTGACTCCACTTATGATGCTTTTATTGTAATTCATTTATACAAATAATCAGTCTCCTTAGAGACCGTCAAAAATTGCCATTGCCGACTATATTTCAAGTCGTCAAGGCGGGGTATTGGGTAAAGTTTTCAACTAGCAATAATCGCGCCTCGGATAAACCTCATAGGCTACGATACTGCCACTGCGCAAAGCTGACGAGTCACCCGGTGACGCGCCAGAGTCATTTTCCTACTTAGATTTACTTAAGAAACAGTTTTTTTAACTTAAGTACAACAACTTCAATGACTCTTTTTTTGTGACATGCGCAGTAACAAGTACCAGAATGCATCGGGGCAGATCAAACTGTAACACCAAAATAAAATATATAATTGTAGAGCATATTATTAACACCGACATGAAAATAAAATCTGTGTTGGTCCTACTATTTCCGTGTGACCGATTTGAGCATTACTGCCTGACCTTTTTTTCGTTTTATCGGCAGCATTGTTTAGACTTTTGATTTTGAGGATAATAATGAAAGCACGTAATTTACAAGCGATGTGCTATTAGAGCATTTCTTTAGACGGTGTGCTTTTCACGGAGACAGACAACAACACTTCCTTTCGCTTTTGTAGGGTTTTTATTACACTTGCAGCGTGGTTATGTGCATAAAGCGCGTTTGCACCTATCGGCCACCGTTCATTCTTCATCAGGAGGAGACATTAATATCTGACAGTCATAACAGGATTAGCCAGCAACAGCTTCGCGTTTAATTTTCAGTCTGGTCGTGAATGAGGCGAGATCATATGTGATCATCTCCTGCACTGACAGAAACTTAAAAGTGGAAATGCTGCAGCTGTGGCTTGAGCCTCTTCCGGGTCTTCGGGGTGCGTGATGTGCACGCGGGAGAATCGCTGCTTATTGAAAATAGGAGAAGCGGATGTTGATACTAGCCTCCAAATGTTCTTCTGTATTGAGTATATTGTAGCTAAATGCAGTTCTATTTAAGAACTTTTAATTATCCATGATAGAGATTATTATAAATTATTCGTCGTATTCTAAAGTCAACTAGTTACTTTTAACAAATTATCAGTCTCCTTAGAGACCGTCAAAAATTGCCATTGCCGACTATATTTCAAGTCGTCAAGGCGGGGTATTGGGTAAAGTTTTCAACTAGCAATAATCGCGCCTCGGATAAACCTCATAGGCTACGATACTGCCACTGCGCAAAGCTGACGAGTCATCCGGTGACGTGCCAGAGTCATTTTCCTGCATACTGTGTTAAGTGACGGTTTTTGTAGAACAACTTAAAAGCATAACGATCTGATACGCACGTGATATTTAATGTAAGACGCTAGATAAATGCCCATTTTTTTGTATTTTGTTACGATATACTTTAAATTTGAATTAATTTTTATCAGCAGTTGTGACGCAATGCATTGTGGGACATCCTATTCCTTAGCGTAGGCAAAGTCCAAAGTGAATTTCCCGTTTTGTCTACATTAGATATAGGAATGTGTTACACTGCGTCTTGATCAAAATGAATTTTGCTAAAATATATATTTATTTGAATAAAAAGTAAAAATGTTTTTTAAGTACTGTTTAGCAACTCGTTTGAATGAGTGACTGTGGCTACTTCCTGTTTTGACTGACTGATATTCCAGCACTGAATTTTACAATTTTTGCATTTATTAAGGTGCAAATACAAAATCTGCAAAGAACAGCTTATTAAATATGATGAAATGCGTTTAAACGAAGTCATCGCAATGTAATTCCTATATGGTTTTAAAGATTTAAGTTTATGGTGCAATGCTACTTATACACCACCAGGTGTCAGCATAGACTAAGCAAAGTTCTTCTCACTCAGGTCCCGTTGGTCATACAACTCATTTATTTTATTTTTTACCAAAGCGTGAACGTTTTTAAGCTTACATAACGTTTCACGTTATCTTAAAGAAAGTATAAACCCGCAACTACACCAAATTATTGATAACAATTTTTTTGCATTGATAACAATTTTAACATTTGCTGTGACACCCAATAAGTTTACACTTCACCAAAACAAGTGTTTTCCTTCGACTGACCTTTAAGTCTGCTGATTAAGACCAAACTTTCTCATCTGTTTGCGCTTCTTAAGTACTGAAAAATCAAATACTTTGGTGGGAAACAAGCAAATGCCCTCAATCCACCATATCCATCCATCCATAACAATTAAATAAAAAATATATTTTTAAACAGCTAACTTGGAATGGAGTACTTTTTTGTGCTCAACAGACCTACCAGTTACAAAATACACTCTATAGAAAGGCTGACCTAAAGGACCCCCGCTCCTTTTTATTTTTTTATTTTTTTATTTATTTATTTATTGTGTAATTGATTGCATTCCATGGTGTTAACTTAGACATATCATGTGCAGGGGACCATTAATTCTGTTCAGGGCTGCGACGAAGTGTCAGCTTTAGAAGCATACAGCCTGCCTGACTTTAAAAAACTTTAAATGTATGAGCACATTTTTTGTTATCAGCCATGACTAATGTTTTTCCAGAAATTTTTTCACAGTTCACTTGCTGAAGTTACTCACATTGCCTACCCATTCCACCTTTATCATCTCATGCCAGTGCATTTCAGAGCATTGCATTGGAGAGCAAATTATTCATTAGATCAACGAGCACAGATTTTTTTACTGCAAGTATGATAAAAAATGCAAGAATGTTTTGCAGAAACTACTTATCTAAGAACTGGGGACAACTTGTTTTGTTTTTAGTTACTTGTTTCACTCCTTTAATGATAACAACCAATACTGCTTTACACATTGTTGAAAAACCCAATAAGTTACTATTACAAAAGTGTTTATTGATAGCAAAAAAAAAAAAATCAAGTGCTGCCAGATGTGCTCTAGTCATACTGTAGATGTATAAAGGGCACCTAATTGATAGACATATCACAAAAAAATTAGGAGCCAGCTGTTATTCCATATTTCCAGAATCTGAGGCCCAATTCCTTCAGATTGACAACACTGCCCCACAGTTTGGGCACAGAACGTTATCAGAACATTTCCAGAATTTACGTGGAGAGGATGGACCGGCCTGCCGTGAAAATAAACAGACACAAGCATTATCAGTTTTGCAAATGCTCTCCATGCTAGCCTGTCTGACTTAACCATCTTGGCTGACCTTCAACAACTCCAGATTATGGGATGTTATCCCAAACCAAAATGTGACCAGGCTTGTGACCAGCTTGAGGAAATGCAAGCTGTTGTGGCTTTGTATGTATCTTTCACACAATACTGTGAGTGCAAAGTGAATAAATTGCAACACTTTTAAACATTATTTTATCCCATAGGAACTCAAAACAAAAGAGAATACCAACAGAACAATTTTGCAGGGGATTAGACACATTTTGGGGGATGCACGTGCATTTTGCTGTGTACACAAGTATGATCCTTACAAGTGACATCAAACTTTCTAACTATGCATAATAAAACATCAATTGGCTTTAAAAAAGTAGAGAAATAATTGACCAAATACAAATTTCCTTTCATTTTGTGACAAGTTTATCCTGCTGGATATATAGGAATTATATTATGCTAACATTTTAATGCATACTTTTATAAGCAAAGGAGGGACACCATAAACTAGCATGTAAAACGAGCCAGATTTATCAGCTGTAAAATCCTCTCAGAGACAGCTACTGGGATAAAATGATGATAAAACGAGGCCTGCTTCATATTGTATTGCAATCAGGTCATAAACCGTTAGTAATGGTACGAGCTTTGCAAACTGCAAGCATGACACAAGTGGTAATTTCCCTGTGTGGATATTAGAAGCCTTCTTCCTTGTTGTGAAGCTTCAGTAGGATAACGCAGGTGCTGTTGGGTGTACAGCAGATAAGAATTGCTGTGCCAGGTGTTAAAGCTGCCTGAGCTGACACATTAGACAGGGATTTGCTCCTGCCAGAATGTCAAGCCAATGAGGCTCATAGAGGTAGGCTTGGATCACTGTCAGGGACAGGTAAGTACGTAGATAAGGGGATTACACTATGTTTGCGCCAAGTAATCTCAAATGAATCCTGCCAGCCTCTGTTTCATCCTTACCTGGAAAGCACAAATTTCTTTTTTCCTCCACCCAAGAAATACATTACATGAACAAAGTTCAATTCACACAATGATCCTTTTAACCTGGCTTAAAGTGCATTTCAGGGCACATTGGGTTTTGGTCATTTAATAACTATGACAGCAATAATCTCCTCTAATTCCTGGAGGCTTTTGATTACTTTTTTATATTAGTGTGTTCTGTTTTATTGGTGGATCTGCTCAGTCGAGTGCTGAGTGGGTTTTACAATCACCTCTTGCTGTTTGGTGCTCTTTATTTAACCCGTTGGACAAATGAGAAGAGGAGTTTAAAGTCCCTTTGGGTTGTGGTTTGTCCTGATGGCAGGCTGAGTGGAGAAAATAGAGTGTAACAGATGGCTTAGCTGTTTTTTGCCATTCAGCACAGACTGGTGGTGGGTACCATGCTGTCCAAAAGGGGCTCAGTGAAGAGCCCAGACTTCAACATGCTGAGAGCTATTTTCCCCCCGAACCATCAATCACATGGTAAAAAAAACCAAAGGAAAGAAACAATATCCTACTTGGGTTCTAATGTTTCTTACAGCAAGTTTAGTACCTCCTATTGGCGTAAGACTACATATTTTTATAGGAACATGTTGTCTTGTCATGATTTAGCTTGCCACAGAGTGCAGCCTTCCCCCCATAATCACACATTTACAGACTTTGTCAAGGACATGCCACCTCTTAGAATATCTGATCAGTGGTGGAAATGGATAATAAACACTCTTGAAAGTGTGTGCACGCAGGCAGATGTGTCTGTGTGTTCCTGCAGAAGCGTTCAGTTAAACAGAAGGCCATTGTGTAATTGGTCTACATCTCATCAGGGCTGGTTAAAGACATTTACGGATGTTGAGAGCCCCTCTGTCTTGCTGTGAGGGGCCACCTGGACGATACTGGATCAGTTGTGATTAGATTGTGTTATGAGGAGAGAAAGGTAAACAAAGACTTTTTCTTGGGCAAAGTGACAGCTGAGCTGATGTAATCATCTGATAAGAGAAGACAAATAAGCAAATGTCTCTTTTGTTGTATTTTTGGTTCTTATTTAAACTGTAAAATCAAAGACATTGATTAAATATTTTTATTTTCTATAAGATCTTCACATGATGTGTTGATGTATGTGCATATTAATGTACTTCCATATATCTTTAAACATCAATCTCTTGATTCAATAAACTTCCTTCCTCCCAGACACACACACACACACACATGCATGCAGACTGTTCACACCAACCCACACACTGCTGCCACCCTGCTATTCCCAGCTTGTGGTTATTCCCAGACTGAGTCAGAATGACACCATAAGCCTGTCTGTCCGTTTTATGCCAAACCTGATGTCTCCCTGTCACACATGGCTTTGCCAAAGACGTGAGCCTTGCACACAGCTCGGTTACTCACACGGGCCTCCCTTTCTCTGATAACTTATAAGTCACAGTGACAGCTAGAGGTGCCGTTGGTTAGGAGGCCATGCACATCCCAGCTTTGCCTCAACGTTCAATAACCGGTTTCTTTCCTCCACCTTCTGAATCTGTCTTCACACCTTTCTCATTCTCCAGCACGACAAGTTCCTGCATCTGTGAACTGCTCCATCTGTTGTCCCTGCATATTATCATTTCAACAACTGGATCTCTGGCAGCATGCAGCAGGATACACAACATTACAAAACTGAAATATAGTAACACAGCAAGGCTGCATTGTGTGTATTCACAAATATGTGTTTAATTGTTTTAATGTGAGAAGAGCATGGAAACAGCTGTACTACAATATGTTAAAATAAAGTATTTACAGTGTTTTTTAGCTTTTGTTCTTTGACTGATGTTGATTATTTTGTTGTTAAATTGTGTTTATGTGTGTTTTCTGTCACAAACCGGTACCAGATTGTGAACAATTTAATATTACTTCCCAAAATGGTCTTAATATTGTTTACATTATATGGTTTAAAAAAAGCATATTACCCAATTAGGATCATTTATGTATTTAAAACTATGGTTTGTAAAAGAGCTTAAAGACAGAACCAGCTTTAGCCAGCAGAGGGCAGTCTGTCCTCGTAGCAGACACTATTTGAACTATGAACCTTGAACGTGACATGACCACTACATCAATATGGACAAGTGAAACGCTGCATCATATATTAGGTTGTATAATATGTTGATAGTCAAACATTTTACTGCCTGGTCCAGGTGAGGGACACTGTGTGACAAATGGTGCTGTTTGGTGCCAGCATGATAACAGATAATCACTATTCAAGCAACATAAAAAGAAGCTGCAAGAAGGTAAAGGCACATTGATCAAAATGTCACCACAGTCAGGATATCTCCAAGAACAAAGTAAACTTTTTTCAGTCTAGTGAATTTATAAAACTACAGAGATCCCTAGGCTAGCCTGATCTGAGCCTTAGCAGCCTCTTTACTCTTTAGACAAACAGATTTAGACATATTGAACTCAGACCCCAAACAAGCCGGCTGTATGCCGCCACTTTCCACTCTCTCAGCTCTTTGTGTGATTAGAGGGTGTTTGTCTCTCTCACTCTCTCTTTAGATGTCTGTTTGCCTGACACTTGTCTGGCTTGGCCTACTTTCGACTTGATCTCATCAGTCAGCGTGAGGACCTGTGAAGGCCATCTCTCCATCTTGCTCTGTGAATCTCTGCCAGCTCTGTGCCTGTGTCAGCAGTTAAGGACTGACTCACACCCACACAGTGTTCAGTCTTTGCATAGGGCCCACTGGGCAATGGCAGCCCATCTCCTTCTTTCACCAGACAGCCTAATTTGCATATCCATAAATCACTCACAAAAGTGGCACCCACCCATACAACAAAGCATGACCCAGGCCCAAAACTCAGCATGCCAAATTGCCATGTTACGTGATGTTAGGCTTTGAACTGAGACAAGCTTATTCATTTAACATCCTGGGTAATGATTTAGTAGCAGCTAAAACACACATGGTCCATGTCTGATATCAACATTGCTTTTTGCTCTTTGCTGCATGAATTTGTCAAAAATTTGATGAATAAATAACACAACTTATGTATCACAGTTTCTGTAACTTAGCAAGATTTAAAATCATACTTCTTATTATTAATGATACAGCAGCCAAGGTAGAGTGAGCACACTAATACTTTGTGTTGTTAAGACTACTAATTCTTCTCTTGTACAGACATAGTTAAATGGGGCTCAGTTAAATATAAATAAATAAATAGTTTGTGCTTTGGAAAAGCAGTTTCACCAGAATCAATTTCCACATGAATCAGCAATGATTTTTAAAAACATCAGCTCCTTTAATGCTTTATCTCGTTGTTTACGTAACAGGGGAAAATGCGATTGACATCATTATATTCAGTCACATAGGAAAAAAAAAACAAATGTGTTGCGTGCAGACTTTATAGTGACAGCTAATTTACAATTACTGTCAGTTTGGTTTAAAGACAGCTGATGCTGAAGCTTCTGCTGCTGCCACAGCAATGCGCTGATAACTGGTTGGATGTTGCACACAGGATCAACATATGACAACAGCAATGTGTCTTTCTTTGGAAAACTGACAGACCCCCCTGTCAACAGCCTCCACTGGGAGCTGGTGTACATCTTCCCAAAGCCAAACAGGCTAGACACTGTCCACAGTGATGTCTGTTGATTATCTCGAGTAAACATGTTTGTGTATAGACACATACCATAGCTGCAGTGTATTTTTAAATAAATTATGTGCTCTTGTGCGGTGACATGGCTGAAACCATGTCTTTCTTGCAACTCAGAAAGTACAGGACAAATCTATGGAGGTTATTTTCTGTTGTTGGAATTGTTCCTGCATAAAAGAAAGGGCATTTTTAAAAAGGCACATGATCATCTGCAACATGAGCACACAAAATAGGGAAAATAAAGGTTGGAAATGACAGCAGAAACAATTGTGACTCATTCCAAAACCAGCATACTGTTTGCAGATTCAATATGTTGAAATGGAGGTATAGAAAACACAAGTGGAATAATAACATTTTAGCTGTGTGAGCTTAAGTCCCGTTAACATCTGCACTGGCTCACACTGTTTCACTGTCATGGTTTAGGCTACTGGGGCAAATTTGTTAGCTGAGCTGCCAGATCCACTTTTGCACCAGCTTTGAAAACGTTTGAAAATATGAGTGATGCATCAGTGGATTTAATGCATCCTAAAATATATCTCTTAGTGAGGTAGCATATGCAACATGCAAGGTTTTGTTTATTGTAGCCTACAAGCTATAAAAATGATAGAATATTTAGCTAAACTGCCTCTTTAAACTATCCAACTTGTCAAAGTACATTTTTTTTTTGGTTGTGTGCACATTTTGTCGACAAAATTGTGTAAATGGAATATAAACCACACAGTGGAGCAGTTAAGTAAAAACATACATTATTTTTTTTATTAGGAAAACTAGTTTATAAGAAGGAAACGCCCCCACAGAGAGCTGAATCCAGACCACACTACAGTGAGAGGCTGCCTTGCCACCGCAAGGGCTCCCAACGCCCGCGGAAATACGTCGGGAACGGGCGACAACTTGTTCGTTTCGCCTCCCCCGACCGACCGGTTCCTTCCCGCTCATTGTCGCAACGCACAGCGGGCTTCGCCTGGTGGAGTGGGAGGGATACTTCCTTTCCCGTGTCGCGTCTCTCTCTTCCCTGTCTCCACCTCCTCTGTCCCCTATCGCACAACAACCAGTCGGTTTCCAAACGCAAGCAGGGTCAGAGCGACCGCGTGAGCACATCCCACAGGTGTGTTTCCGCCGAGAAGCTGAGCCTCTGGGGACACGCGTGCGCGCATACCTGGGAATTACCATGTGACTCGGCACCTGGGCGTGGAGAAAGTCCTGATATTCCGACCTGGAAGTCTTTTGTTGTGGAGTTAACTGTACAGACAGGGTTAGGGTTTCCATGGATAGTGCCTTTCAATGACCTTCTTACATTACGCGCGAGGGATGTGAACTTACTTGTGGACGTTTTTATGTTCGAGTTTTAACAAAAAGAAGATTTTTCTTTCTTTTACTTAAAACATATTTCACCAGGGGGCGAATTCCTCAGTAAACTGGACTGTTTTGCTGTTGTACAACTACTCTTCGCTGTTTCTCCTTTAAGGTGAGTTCCGGGAAAGCGTTAAAGCGGGTTGGTAGGTTTGCTACGCCGTTTAACCTTATTAAGCTACCAATTTCAGACTCTAGTAAACAAGAGCTCGTAGTTTTGATAGCTTATTATACGCACAATTGGCATTTTACGGGAGAGCAAACAAAGCAACGATGTGAAACTGAAACAGCCTCACATTTATAAAGTCCTCTGTCCTTATGAAACACTGAAAGTAAAAAACAAGGGTACCTTGTTAAAAACAAGGACATGAAAATGATAGTGAAGTGGGTCTAAAAGACTTTGTGGTTTACTTAAACTTAGAAAACATGCACTACAGAAATAAGTGTGTCGTTGCGATGTTTCACAGTCTCCCAAACTTATTCGGTTGTTCTCAACACCTGATTGATGGGAGGTTGGGAAAACGCCCCTGAAAACAGCCCGTCATTATATTTTAGATGAGCTGGAGACACTGCATCTGCCCAGTCACCTCACAAGGGGCCATCTGTCCCTGTGTGCAAGCAATTTCAGTGAGAAATGGCCACACGAGCTGTGTTCCTCACCTCTGGACAGTTAAGCTGTACATCAGCATCTGATAGGACAGATGTAGTAGTGAGCCATGTTTCATAGGTTTTTTTTCTGTCTCTGTGTCTGTATCTCTCTGTCTTGTCTCTCTTGTGGAGAACAAGGAGACAAACGCACCATTCATGTCCCTGTTGAATCTTTAGTGCATTTCTGTATCTCTCAGTTCCTGGTGCTGCTCTCAGCTGACCAGTTTTTTTGTGTGTGTCGTTTTATTAAAAGGTTTTTTTATTTGCAATACTTTCAATCTTCCATACTCTGCAGGCAGACCTACAGTGCAGGGAATGCTCAATCTCCTGGGGATTATTCCCATTACATATCATTATGCAAACAGTCTCATAGTGGGAATGGATTAGTGCTGGAGGAGGACACGTAAAAGCTGGAAAAGACGCCTGCTGGTGGCAGGGAAGGGGGTTAGAGCAGGGGGTCAGTCCTCAGTATCTTGACAAAGCCCATCTGCTTACACAGAGGCGCAAACAAGCAGTTAAAAAGTAAGCTGCCCCCCCCCCCCCCTCCTTTTTTTATTTTACCACCATCTCTCCCTTTGGTCTGTCTTTTTCTTTCTTCCTGCCTCACAATGCTTCATTCAGTGTTTATCTCCTTTGCTCTGAATAAATAGAGACACCTTATCAGCGCAGAGAAGAGTGGTGATAAATGTTTTCTCCTGCTCCCCGCAAGGGTGAAGAAGACAAGCGTACCACGCTGCTTCATCATAGATGCTCTTTTCAGGACAAATGGATAGGAGACATCTTCCATTCAGGTCATGGTAGTGTTTCAGGATTCAGCAAAACAACCCGAAAGCTTAGCACAATCTCAAACTCAAAATCAAGCATTTCTGTGAGCAATGGTGCTTTCCCTTCACTTTGTTTCTGTTTGACCAACTGGTCACTGGCTCCAGAGATGAGACTTAGTTGCTGAGACCATTTCTTGATTATTTATTTCTATGAGAGCAGAGCAGCAAAATGACCTCTTGAACTGAGCAGAAACAGAGTTGGTGTGTCTTTGACCATGAATTCATCTGCTACACTGTTGCATATTTTGGATGGGCTCAAGTTTGTCCTGTCTTTTGTTCAATGTTGCACCGTTTTGTTACAAAGTCTAAACTTGTCTTGGAAGGACACACACTTCTGAGAATAGGAAGGTACTTTTGGGGTCATATGATTTTATACTCAGCTGCTCACTGTTTGTTTTCTTTACTTGGGATTACTGGCTCCTGTCATTTTCATTTTGAAAGTAAAACCATAATCCTCATAAACAACAAGCAATCCCATGCCTCCTGTCCATGGCATTTAGACAAGAACACAGCTCCAAACAAAGTGGCACATAAAAAATGTGTTAATGCTGTTGTTCATAGCCAGAGTCTTCTTTTAAATTATTGGCTAATCTCCTTTATTTCATTTACCTTCCAAAACCCATATTGTCTAAATCATAATTATATTGCATTATCTGTCAGACCTACTTTTACGGTATTGTTTAGACTGGAATTTGTAAACTAACTGCTGATAAAATAGGAATGATGCACGCGAGAATGATCCATATGCAATACTTTGTTCCTCTTGCTTATCTAAGGTACACATAGTTTTCTAGGGAGTGTGTGCTGATGCTTGAAGGGTGTGTCAGCTTGGCATTAGACGGTTGAAGGATCTGGGGAATAGAGATTTCCTTTAAATTGGAGATAGACCCGTCTTTTCATGTCTGCGGATTATCCTGTGATGAAGGGACGTCACGCAGAGGTGGATTTCTGATTTTTATCTCTACTGGGTTTTACAGCTGCCACCCTTGCCCTTGGACTTGTAGGCCTTGTCCTAAACTATTCCTTCAACAGCTTTCCTTCTTTTGGCCCACCCCCTCAATCTAAAGTGGGCTTGTTTGTGATAACACACCTAAACCCTTGCTAACCTTGATATTCATCACTTCTCCCCCTTTCTCACATTGACTTGAGATCGGAAATAACAAAGCAGTTGAATAACAGACCTACGAGGTGTGATTATGTTAATTCTCATCTTAAATCCCTGGGCTGCAGGCTATGAGACAGGCTCAGTGCTAGAGTTTGGAAATTCTTTCTACCCACCACCATCAACAGATTTCAGTCGCAGACATAATGGCCAAGTACAGCTAAGTAGGGTGTGCTTTTACCTTTTTAAACAACCATGACAATTTCTTCACTCACACAGTCTTTTAATCCCACGTTCTCTACCAACCACACCATGTAATAAGCCCACCGCAGCTGCCAGTTTACACTGGTTTCTTCCGCTACTGTTCACACCACTTCTTGTCTGACCTTACCATTTCCTTTTCAAATATTGTGACTTTTTTTTCTTTTTCTCTTGTGGAGGATAATGTGAGAAAAGGCATGACTACTGTAAGCATGCCCACTGAAAGACCTAAATGAATCACTCGGGACAGGAGTTGCCGGAACTGGTTAATTGAGAGGTTGCAGGGCAGAATGTTCAAGAACTGAGACAAACCAATGTCTTCAACAGGAGAGTAGAAGTGGGGAGAGGGAAACTTGGTGTCATATGAGGTGTAGAGATAAGCAGCAGTATGCTTTACAAAAATAAATTGGCAAAGAAGAAATCATGATCTTCACTGCTGTTTGAGAAACTTTTTTCAAAAGCAACACTAAAGTCTGTTGGCAGTGTTGAAGTTGTATTTTATGAGCTTAAAGCTGGTTATGATATAGATCAGACATTTGCCTGAGGTGACATCCACTCACTCACTTACCTATGGCTGAAACAGACTTTAGCTTTCATTCTGTATGCTAACTGGAGTCACGTCCAACAGCTCACCTACACAGACCACAAGCAAAACCTGACACCTAAGAGGACATTTTAACTGGAAAACAATTCTGGAAAATGTTCAGCTCAGGGTCACTTTTTTTCTTTTCTGGGAATTCTTAGGTGGAAGCTTTCATTTCAAGGTTTTTATTGGAAAGAAAGAGATTATGAAGCAATTTATTTATTTATTTTCTGCTTTGTTAATCAAGTCTGGCATTGCTATCAAAATATTACCCACTTAAACACTTCAGAGGTAAAGTGGTTGTGTCTGCTTTTGTTGGTGTGATGTGACAAGTTCAATCCACCTCCCCCTGGATATGATGAGGGCAACCCGGAATACTGTTTATAGCATACCAAAGAGGAGTCAACACTTCATTTCTGGGGAATTTGATGATGGCTGTGCAAGATTTGGCAGCTTGCAGATATAGCTGTATCCTAGTGCTTGATTTTTTTTTTTTTCAAATGACTTATGCGTATAACCAAAGAAAAACACAACTAGAGCTACTTAGCCCACCTGTAAAACATTATCCCTGCACCTTTTGTTCTAGACTGAGTCACTCTATGTTAAGTGGCACTTAATCCTAGTTAAGGCACCAAAGGATGCAATTAATTTTTATACATGCAAGTCTTTTCATAGTTAATCCTAAAACTGTCCCGTTTACTCTTGCCAAGATCATTTTTGATCATCACCTCTGCTTTACAGCTAATATGGCATCCAGCTGGTTGATGTTAATAGTGTAGCGGCTGTCAACTATTGGCTTCCCTTATTTACTTCTTTTTTTTTTTTTTACATGAACACTGGATGATTAATTATGAAGTAGTAAATGTGAGGCTCAGCCAGAAATGGTGGGTGACAGATGCATGAAGGGTCAATACACTGGTAGCAGCTGGAAATGAAGGTCATGCCAACCTGATGGAGCAGAGGGGGAAGATAATGTGACTGACTGAGGAAGTCATGGAATGGTCTGTGCAAGTTTACCTTTTTTATCATTACATTTTTAGAAATAAAATGATCCTTTTGGATTGATTAACTCCGGCTTCCTCCCAAGTTGAAAGACATGCACCTTGGGGAAAGGCTGAATGGAGACTCTAGATTGCCCATAGGAGTAAATGTGTGTGTGCATGGTGGTTTGTCTATGTATGTTGGTCCTGGGATGGACTGGCAACCTGTCCAGGGTGTACCCCACCTCTCACTCGATGTCAGCTGGCATGCCTCCAGCCTCCCCGCGACCCCGTTCAGGGAATAAGCGGTAGATAATGGGTGGATGGATTAACTAACCTGCAGAGGTTTTTATGTATGCAGTGCTTTAAGTTTTATTAACGGACATGGTCCATTGGTTAATAATAATAATTTACTTCAGCTCTGCATTTAAACCATCTCTAGGTGTAGTAGAGAGCAGTGGGCTGCCATGTTTTGGTGCCCAGGGTGCATGTGGGGAGTTAAAGACCTTGCTCCAGGGCCCAAAGTGGTTCGCCTCTGTTGGCATTCTGGGAGTTAAACAAGGTGAATTGCAGATGACTGGATGCATTTTAATAAACCATTTTAAGTGCAGTCAGTTCTTAGAAAAAGGTCTTTGAAAGCAGCAGAACTTCTGCAGACCCAGACTTACACAGAATTACTACAACAACAACAAATCATGTGTTGAACTAATCTGTGATGGAACTTTAACTGGCATGCCTGGACCCATATGAGTCCAACTGAGCTTGTAGATGTAGGAGTCATTTGACCCCCAAACTGCAAAAGTTTGAGAACATCCCTTTTGTTATTTGGTCAGGTCTATGTGTTGTCATGTATTTAAAAATTCCAGCTGTTGTCAAACTAATTTATTTAGTATTGAAATAATTCAGTTGTGTTTATATTTTTTAATTAGAAAATGTTTTGTGCAAGTGTGCGTAACAGAATAACATTTATCAAATCAATAGAATACAGTCTCTAACTTGGTATTGTCATCAGCTGTTCACATGATGGTAATGTTAGCTAAATCTTTTTGTCAGTTCTGAGATATTTGGTTGCCTTTAAAGTTTGCATTGCTAATAATAGTCAAGGCTGCTAACTTGCTCACATGGTGAGCACACGGTGCTTGAGAGGAAAAGGCTTTTCACATGAGTCTTCACACACCTGTACTCAATTTTCAGCATGACATGGACATGTGAGGTTAAGTGGTTGGGTAACTGTACAAATGATGAGCAGCCTTGGGTGGCTGTACCTATGTGCAGACTGGCAACGGCTTCCCCTGACCAGCTGAAAGGTATGATAGATGTTTTCCAGGACCTTTTTTTTTTTTTTTGCTTTGTTGTTTAAATTTCCTTTCCTGCCCCAATTGCATTCTATTAATTAAATGCTCTAACAAACACATACACCTAAAAACCACTAATGGAACGGATAAGACTGAAAAATAAGCCATCTAATAGTTTTAACTAGCTCACTCTATACACATGGTGATGTATGGCCAGAAAATGTCTGGATAGGTATACAATTGCATGAAAATAGCATAATTTGGGTAGAATTAACTAAGCAGCTATCTGAAAAAATGAAGCTTTTATTTTGGTACTTCGATACTACCGTATGTCTTCCATTAAACTGAATTCATTACTGTGGTAACTTGATGTCTTTGAGTCTTAAGACATAATGGAAGCTTCTAGAATTTGATTTGGGCTATCGTATTTATAATTTCATCATGTCAGGTCTGCCCTTCTCACAACAGGAGCAAAACATACCATCTTCTGCATTCTTTGCTTAGCTTATGCTAACTTATTATTGTAGTTTCTCCTAGTTCTTCATTTCATCAGTTCCTCATCTCGCATACAAATCAGTGCTACTCATAAAAGTATTGAATCCACCTTTTTTCATGGTGCATAAAGGTTCTCTAACCTCCACATTTGTTAGTGCTTTTTAGATATTATAGCATAAATCTTTAGCTATAGAGCTGATGACTGTTTTTGCTCATATTTTCAATGTGCATGTTAATAAGGTGGAAACCTTGAATATTCTTAGATATTTGTAAACTGTGGTATGAAATTGGCAGGCATGGACTTTAAATACCCAAACCTATATTCAATGCATTTTATAATCTAAATCATTTAGTATTAGCATGATTATGTGCTTCTTTAAATGTCTTTTTTTGTTATAATAAAATATGATGAAAACCATTTTTGTCCGCATCATGTCCTTGTCTCTGTTAAATGAGCTGAGTATAGTGGCCTTTTGGTAGGCTATTACCCAAGAGGGACCTATTAAAATGGGTTCATACAGCGGTTGTTAAAGTTGCTGAGACTCTAGTTAAATACCACAGACTCTGTTGCTTCTTATCTGTAAACTGAGCATTTTACTGTCTGAGCGGTCTTGGCAGCGCTTATAATGCTGCCAAAGAAACAACCTTAGCCTTAGAAACTGACATTTTGCCAGTGACCACTGGTCCCAGAAAAAATGAGGTTGCTAATCAGAAATGGGATTTGCCAGTGTAACTATTTTATTTTTATGAGAAGCTTCTTTTTATTTTTTTATTTTTATTTATTTTTTTATTGATCCCCATGGTAAAATTAGCTGCTCAGTGTTGTAGCAATGATTCATTGGGGAAAAGAAAAGTACACCGAGCCCAAAAGCAAATAAAAAAAAAAGCACTAATAACAGAAAAAACACCATGTCTGGAGGTAAGCTGTGTCATGTTTTAATTTGATTTGTTTTTAATTATTTTTTTAGCAGGTTTTATGTGACTCATGCTTTCACCTTCTCATTGACCTTGATGTGTTGGGGCATTGTGTTGTGCTAAAATCCGACCTGTTGGAGTGCATGCTGTTTTAGTTTGGTGATGGTAAACAGTAACAGAAAAAAAAAAAAAAACATGTAAGTCGCTTTGGATAAAAGCGTCTGCCAAATGACTGTATAGTAGTATAGTATAGTAACAGTTACATTCATTCAGCCAGTCTTAACCTTTCAACTAAAATGTTGTGGAAGTAAATGATGTCTCTAACTTCTCTATTAACATTTTCTACTTGGCTTACTTCCTAGTTCTTTCTTTCAGCATAGTTTCATCTTTACTTTTTTCACTTCCACTCTTTGTTCTTTATTCTCAATGTGTCTGTAGTCTAGGTGGACATTAATCCTGGTCCTTCGAACCTGCCTGGGGCGTGGAGCTGTCTTCTGAAATGCAGATCTGTGGAGGTGTCATCATAGCTCTATGTCTTGGGTGTCTGTGCTTGCCCCCAGCCTCACTCTTTTATTCACATGGATGTGATGACATGCATTATTCCTCACTGACTTATCTGGGTAGTTATAGAGCTACCATGTTTTGTGTCCCTCAACTTTTTTCAGCAAAGACGGGAAGCTGGCTGGGTATTTTTGCTGGTGTCTGCAAATTACATAGACATAAGATCTGCATTTTTCTGTCCTTTCTTTCTGTAGTCTATACCCAGTTGGTCAGAAATATGATTGTCATGCAGATAAGTTCTTCCTCTATAGTTTATTTTTGTCCTGTGACACACTGTTTCCCACTGTTTTCCCTTTAACAGATCAGTGTTTACTGTTAGGCCACACTGGCCTTTTATTTTAACCCTCTTAACGAAAGCAAATTATAGGCTTGGAAAAAAATTACATCAGAGTTGTAGCCACATACCCATGTACGAATGCTTAAATATTTAAGGTTTTATATCACGTAGTAGCTGAGCACTCTGCCTAGGACATGTTCAGCCCTGTGGTTGCTTCATTCTGCTGTGACTACGTCTGTTCTACGTCCTGTCTGAGCTGAGCCTGCGTCACCTCCCTTCATGAAACTAGCCTCTTTAATTACAGTCATTAGCCTTAGTAGTTGTGCTGCTGAGGTTACAGAACCCTATTACTAAGACCTTGTCTTTTTCTCCCCACACAGCAAACAGCCTAATGCTGCTCTCTGATGCATTATTTGAAAACAAGCTGTTGTTAACACTGTTTACAGAACACATTCTGCCAAATTGGATCCCCAAATCACAAAAGTCACACCAAGAGACATATTCCCTATCTATCCTCAGCCTCTTTCAACTTGATGTTAAGAAGAAGCATGCTGCAGACTAATAACAGACTGATACAAAGTGGAATGTAAGAGAGTGTATGTGAAGTGGTTTGTTTACTTGTTGACTGGTGCCAAAGGGTGATGTGACCAAGCTGGAGTAGCCATTTATCCACCTCTGTAGATCTCCATTAAGATCTCTTTGTGGTTTTCTTGTTGAGATCACCAGAACATTTTCACTGATGCTGTGCTTCTTCCTTAGCCTGGGATTTTTATTTTTAACTAGGCTGTGTTCTGTTTCCATCCCTGTTTTTCTTTTTTTCTGTCAAGAATTCATTACGCAATCCTCCGTGTGTTGTTTAATTAGTAATACTGACTTGGTTGCCTCTTTAGGGAATGGAAAAAAACTAAGTCACATCTTTCTCCCACTGGGTTCTTTTGCATTTCTTCACCTTCAAACTTGAAAACAAAACATCCCCCCTTGAGCATCATGCAAAAGTCACACATCTGTTCTCCATAGAAGATGTAAACAAAGCAAGTTCTAATAACTGAAATCATAGGGATTATTAAATATGGTCTAATTCTGAACAATGAAATGACTGTTTATTTTGCAATACTGGAAATCTGATTAGTTTGGATTAAAGTGATGTGTTATTTCACTTGTGTCCAATGGTCAAGCTTGAGCCTGGCTGTACCTTTGTTTGCTTTCAAGCTATCAGAACTTCACCCTTTTTCATCAGTATGGTTAAAAATAACTATGAGCTGATTATGGACATGTCCTTGCTGTTTAAAACTCAGGCAAACCTACTTGACATGCATTAGGAACAACATTTGTCGCACTGTCCATTTCCTCGTGCCGTCCAAGGAAGTGTTGAAAGACTTCTGTGTTAATGTCAGCTTTTAAATGTTCCAGTCTTGTGTGAGAATAGCCATTCCCTTATTTAATGGCATTTACTTCATGTTTGTTAATGTTGATGTATATACCACACACACTGACTTAAACTTTTGCATTATTGGTAGGCGCAGACCACCCTTTGCTCAGACAAATAAAAATCCCCTTTCCTCTCTTTCCATTGGTTGTATTAGGAGTTGAGGATTGTGCTGTTGTCTGAGTTCCAATGAAAAAGTGACTCTGTATGTGAGCAGTTAAAGCCCTCTCACGCAGCAAGGGTGAGGCCTTGCTTCTGTATGCATCACCCTAGTCAGCCTGATCGATTCAGTGTTTGCTCTGACTTGTCTCAGTGCAAGCTCGCATTGTCCACTCGTCCTACAAAAATATAATTTGGACTATGACCAGGGCAGTCTGCTAAACCAAGTTTCTTAGGCACAATGCCACATGCACAAATGCATACATGTATAAAGATTCTGCCCACAGTCTTTCAGCCTGAGGGAGCTGGGCAACCATTGCGTGGATCTATGAATTCCTCATAACACAATCTGTTGGTTAATCAATAATTCAATTCTGTCTGTGAGCAAGCATGTCTGGATCCAATCTCACCTGCATCTTCTTTGGCCTTCTTTTAACAAGGTGGGAGAGGTGTCCTTGAGTTGTGCTAAGCTTATGTCTGAGGTTCTGTTTGTCCTTGTGTTTGCTGATTAGTTAGTTCCAGTCACTTCTCAGGCAGTGGTTGTTCTATAGTCCATCATTGTGTATCTGCTTCCCCTGTGTTTGCATACATACATGAGAACCCCTGGCCACTGTACATTACAGACTGTTGGATATTTGAACTGTATGCATCTCTCCTGTGTCTTTGTGTCCACAGCTGCTGCGTGTGTGTTCATATTAGGCTGTCTATCTACATTTGGAGAAAATTGATGTGCTTTTGTGGATGCGTGTGCCTGAGCTTATGCATGATCTGTCTCTCCCTCTAGGCGCCTAGACAAATCAAAGAGATGGATCTCATTAAAAGGTATAGAGCCTGTGGAGAGGTCAGTGGCCAAGTTCTGATTAGTCGCATCCAGCAGGCTGCTTGGCTGCTGTGTTTGGCTGTGCAAAGGGGAGGGGGTTGGGAGTTTCAACATGCCTTTCATACTATTCGAGTCTTCACCTGGCGGGTGCTGTGCCCAACACTTTTTCTCACCACAGGCCTCAACTTCACCTGACGTGGTCAAGGACGACACACTGGGGGCATGGATTTACCTCCAGCTGCTTCCGCCTGGTCCCCCCTATCTCTCATACTTTCTCTTATTGCCTAATGGGCAGCCTTTCTTCCAGTTCCGTTTTTATCTCTCTTTAAGTGTTTTATCAAACACCACATTCAGTTTCCATCCCAGTGACAGGTTCTCTCACTGCATATCAAGCTACACCAGTAGCCCGATGAGAAGCTTTCTGGGTCGTTAGTAACTCGTTCCATGGCCTGCACTCCTATCAAAGCCAATGACCATGAACCAGGAATGACTTTGTGCCAAGGACAAAGTGTGTTTGTGTGTGTGTGTAATAGGTGTGTCTGTGAGAATCTGAGTTGGAGAAACAGGACACAATTGGAGGTTGCCTAACTTTGGACAGTTTTCCTTTTTTTTTCTTTTACCTCAGAATGTTCTTTTCTTTACTTTGGCAGTCTCATCCCCCGTGTGCCTCTCAGTTAATGCCCTTCCAGATAAAACAACGGCAGTAAACTTCCTCATTGTTTCTCTCCTTCCTTTTCTCGCTGATAACCACACTATCTAAAAGTAGGTCCCTGCAAGACTCCCCTTCTGTTCACTCTCCCTAATCTACCCTCACCCCCCCAATCCTCACTCCAAGTATAGTGGGGTGTATTGTATGTAATCAGCAGATGAGGTGGGGGTTGTTTTATTTTTCCGCCCCTTTTCTTCCCATGGCCGCCAGAGGAGGTGGCAGAAGCTATTGTGGATGGAGGAGACTGGTGCGTATCTGCTGACTGTCACTTCCATTAAGTGCGCTGTCCTCAGCTGCCTCCCCTATATGCCCAGAATCAGCTCTCAGTAAGCCCCCCTTTGTTCAGTGTCCAACCTTTCTAATTCACATATCCTTCAACCCAAAAGTGTTTCTACATAAAGATTTGGATGACTTTTAAGGTTTATTTTGGTCACTAAACAGTCTTTTGGGGGTGAGGGTTTGAACGTATGTCTTGTACACCCTGCAGCTGTTGCTAATGGCGTGGGTAACATGTTCATGTTCGACTTTGTCGTCAATTTCTTCAAGAGCACAGAGAATTGAATAGTGTGGTGTTGTAAAGCATCCACATCCTCCTAGTTTTTGCAGCTAAGAAAATTAATAAAACTTGACATTTGTCTGAGAAAACAAATAGAAGTGTATGGTCTGGAAGCTGACTGGTGTAAAATCTGCCGTTGTGTTTTTGTTTACATATCAATAGACATTTTGATCCCCTAGACAACAGTGGACTGCCAAAAATGGTGGCCTCAAAGGAATTTAGTTTAACACTTTTCTAAAGAGCAGAGCGGTGGCTCTTGTTGTTGATGTCTGTTTAGCAGCATAATCAGTGCCTTAATTAACAAAAGTCAGTTTATAATATCAATTATAGTATTTATCTGTAGTCACCTCTCAGCAAGAAACAATTATGACTAATTGTGAGTTTTTATTGTCTCTTGTGGGTGATGATTAGTTGTTTCTTGCTTGTAAATACCCCCCCAAGCTAAATTTTTAATCCTTTCTTTAGCTCTTACTGCAGTTTTTTTCATAAGTGAGTTCTTAAGTTTGAGAGACAGCGGTGTGTTGTAACCGTAAAGGTCGACTAGCATTGACTTGTTCTCAGTCCAGACCCCTCATCACTCTGGCATGACAAACATCTCCAAGATACTGGCTCAAACTAGACCAAAGAACACACCCACTTCCACTTCTTATACACATTCACATCTTTTTTTCTTTTTTCCCCTTTGCTTTCTGTTTATCTCTCTCATTGTCAAACATCCCCACACAAACACACTCTTGAATCTCTTGCTTTTCTGAGAATACCAGGGCCTGGTGTTTCTCTACTTTTCTGGCTGAGGTAATGACACACTTGTGGTACTCGGTGTGGTCGCTGAGGAACAACAGGTCTGCTTTACAACTGCTCATCTGTTTAGGTGGTACGATCATGTGCATCTTTATCTGGTAGCATGCCATCAACCAAAATTTACCCTCTTATTGCCTCCATAAAGCTTGCTTATGGTTTCTTTTTCTGTTATCGGGTTTGTTTTTGTCTGATTAAAACAGTCCTTTTGTTTCCACTTCTTCTCAGTGCTTAATATTGATTTGCTTTGCTAGATTTTCTCTGAGACATAATAAGTGTATGATTCTGTTCCAGTGTCTGCAGTGTAGTTTGCATGTGCTGGTTGGTCCATTCAAAGTTGGTAAGGGTGCAATGGAACCAATTATAGCAATGAGTTTTGTGCACAGTAAGCATAGCATGGCTGCAGTGGGAGTGATAGGTTTGTAATGGTAGCAAGCCAGAGTCACAGATGTAAGGGCTTGTTGTTTTTTTGGTAATTGCAATGGTCGGTGTGCAATAGGTGAGCCAGCAAAGCACAGTGTACTTGAATCTGTGACAGATTGTTAAACTCAAGCAGCACTTGAAGCCAGATGTTTTTTTTTTTTGCAATATTTTTAAATCACTTGTTTGTTATAATTGAAATGTGAGTTACTTTGCCAAGATTTTTTGCTAAACCCAAAAACAAAATGATAGGCCTCTATTGATCTGTTATAAACACTAATTTTTTTTCGTCTCTACATTCAAACAATAGTTAGGTAATTTAATTCTCTTTCTCTGAGTCTTCATTGCCCAAAGTCATTATTGATGTGCCAATTGTGTGCTTATTTGCGTTGAGAAGCAAAACCTCATCCTATTGAAAGTATTCTTAGGTTGTTATCTCATAAGTAATGAAAGTGTCACTTCTTCCCTATCTGTGGAGCCAGTGTGTGATCCTGCATCTGTAAAGGGGCTGTATGGTAAATGATATGGCCGCAGTCATTAGCTAGATCCTTGTCTGCTCATACTGCTGGCTCTTCCTGATAGCTGAAATGTTTTTAGCTTATTAACTGAACTGTCATATGTCCTTTTGTAAGGATGCACATGAATCTAAATGCACACTGGTACATTGAAATTCTTCCAGCAGCACACATTGATCCACAAGGGGCTTGATCAGCTAAGAAATGAAAAAGAGAATGCCAGTCCACTAGTTTTTGCTTAGCTCAGTGTAGACTATCAAAGAAGTGATTTGTATTCGTGCTGCTTGCAGTAGCCAATCTGGATGGGGGGCTGTTATCAGAAAAGCCTGAATGAAACAGCTGCCTACCATTTCTTACCAAAGCTCTCTTCAAGCCCTTATACGCCTTTGAAAATGTTGTGTTCTGCCCGTTGTGTCAGACACACTTCTTGCTAATGGCTCTTGGCTCTGATCCAGCCACATTCTGTATTCTGAACCTGGCTTTTGTTGCGTCCCTCTAACAACTAGGAGACTTACCTGGATCACACCAGCCAGCAGCCTGACTTCTGGGAAAAGACTTTCAACGATGGTCGAGGCATATTCAGGATAAGCTGTAACTTTCTGCTCTGCTCTGAGAGACTTTTGCTACCACCTGCCATTGCCAACATTTTGCAATGAGAGGGTGTTAGTGAAACCCTGTGGGAAAGCCACAGTGGATATTTCACTTCTCAAACTATCTGTTTAGGCTTTGTCCTCTTGCTGCCCTTGACTATTGAAATCAAATGCACGTACCATGTTGTCAACACCATATAGCCACTAGCAGCTAGCCTTAGTTCATCACCCTTATCTGTGATGTCACTTGCTACATCCCTGTCCATGCCTGTCTGATTCAGGTCATAAGCTGTCCCCTCCACATTCACAAAACTGCCGGTTTGGTTGTAATGCAGTCTAAGCCTTTTGTTGAGAAGGGCATTACCCTACATTTGTGGACATGGGTGCTTTGTCATCTAGAGCTGAGAAGGGCCTCTCCAGATGGGTGATTAGTCACCACTGTGTATGTGTGCCTAAAATACTGGGAGAAATCTGCTGATGTGTGTGTGAGAGAGAGAGAGACCCAACATGGGTTTGATTATGACTGGATGAGACGGGAAACCTAAGTGACGAAACAAAACCCAGTTGCTTTCATTGCTTCATGCAATGCACTTCTGTCAGTGTTTATGTGCATGCTTGTTTGACTCTTGAGCATTTATCTTTTAAAAGCACCAACCTGCAACATACACCCTCACCAAAACACAACCCAAATGCAATCTCATCTCCCGCTCTGACTCTGCTTGCGGAGCTTCCATAAGCAATTTGAAGTGCAGCTCTCATGCCTGTAGGCTGGTGTAATGATAGCTTTTGAGCTTTTGCAAAAAAGGAAAAAAGAGCCCAGCTGTTTGCTCACAAAGTATTAGAATGAAAAGTGGGGGGAGGAAGGTGAAAGTGTCACCATTTCTCTATTGTATAATTTCAGTCTCTTACTGCTCATGATGCACAACTAACAACAAAAGCTAAAAAAAAAAAAAACTCATACAAAAAAATGTCCACCTTGAATGATTAATTGGTTGCTGTTAGCTGTAACTCTCATCACCTGAAGCAAGAAAGGTAGGAAGTACAGAAAAGAAGTGTGTTGGCTGGTTTTGGTAAGGCTAATAAGGCACCAGGGAAAGGCATTTTTCTCACCTCTCAGCCATAGGCTGGGAAAAAGTTTCTGAAGTCGAACAATCCAGTGTTGGAAACTGAAGCAAAGATGGAGTTGATTTATGTTCACCTGGTGTATTTAGCTGGGTAACATCTCATCAGCTAGCTCTGATTACTCTGTGGACATGGTTAACGCCCTAAATGGAGTGTGTGTGTGCGAAAGCATGCATACTTGTGTCTAACAGTGTACCATGTGTTGCACCACTGTCCAGACACATCTGCTTGGCTTTAATTAGTTTTGGCTGGCAGAAGAATCCACCAGTCTCACTGGTGTTTAATAAAAGCCAAGACAGTGAGCATTTATCAAGGTCTGAATACAGCTAAGGAATTGTGTGTTCAGTTGGCAAACCACTTTGAAGCGCTGGTGTTCTCTATTTGCTCAATGTACTTGCAAAGCAGTCTGTCTTTCCTACATGCACTAAAAGTTGAAACACAGTTCATCTCTGCTGTGCATATTTTTGGCTTTCCTTTTTTTCTCTTCACTTATTTTCTCCTTTACTCTTCTCTCACTTTTCTTTCTCATCATTCATTATGGCATGTGTCTGATCAGAATTTTTTGACTGGAGTTTTTCCAGGGTTCTTCTGTTTTGCCCCTTCACTAGTTTTAATAATTTATTTTTTATTAGAGATATTGTAATGAGAATCTCGGACAGCGAGAGACAGAGGCTATGTTTGGTTGTCTTCTCAGTCAGAATTAGTAAGTGGTCTTATGAAGCAAATGGCTCCAGTCATCTGTCTCTCATTTTTCTTCTGAATGCAGTGTTTTCTAATCAGAGCAGTGAATTTTCACTGATGAACCGATATGAGCTGACTTGTTCCCTCTTGCCTATCCGCCTATCCTCTGCATCTGCTTTTTCCTGTGTTTCATCCATTCACATCTGTGAATCTAACCTGACTGGACTCATACCTCCCTCCCAGGTCTTTTCTTTCAGACTCTCCTCAGCCACCTGATCCCTCTCTCCTGTTGGTTCAGTCTGTGCCTACAAAACTGAAGTGACTGTTGCATGCATGAGACTGAGTGAGTATAGGGAATCTAAAGAGATGGAAACTAAACTGAGCAGAGGCTATTGCACACAGGTGTAGCTCCCCTCGATGCCTGAGGGATAGCTGTCAAAGTCTCTTCAGTTTGTTCCTCTGTTAGTGTTTTTCCCCACAGTGATCTTGGACTGTCTCACTTAAGTCTTACTCATGTTTTTACTAAGCATACTTCTGGACAGGGTGGTCCCCAGAGATGCAATGCCCACAGAGATCATCCCTGCAGCTGTTGCTCTTGATAAGCCTTAAACTAACTTGCTTTCCCCATCATATGTATATTGTTTTTTTGTTATTATCCCCGAATTCCTTAAAGGAGACATTGCCCATAAGTGATAATAAAGATTTCAACTACTACTGTAATATGATGCATGCCACAAGCGGCTCAAAAATATGGTGAGGAATTTAAAAAAGCAGGAGCATAGCTAACGTTGCCTCCGAGCTTCATTTCAAGTTGAATAAATGCAAATTGACTTATTTTAAATAAAGCAGGGTTCCCTAGCTGTATTATTCTGTACTCTTACACAAGGCTGTGCAGTTGTAAATGCAGTTCTACAGCCTCTTTCTTTTAGGGAGGCATTGGCTCTGATTCAGTTCACTAGGGGAGAATGCTTTGATTTTTAGGGAGACCTGACCAGATTAAACAGAGGCGGTCCAGACCACGTGGACGGATGGCTTCTAGCCATCTTCTCATTTGTGTTTCTCATTGTTGTTTGCAGCTCTCTTGCATTTTTTTCTATCCCTTTCCCTTTGTTAGTTTCACGCTTTTGCTCAGTATCTGGCTAACGATTGATAAGACCCAATCCCTGACAATGCTTGGCATGCAGCAAAGATTGGTGGCAACGGTGTACATGAATTATGGTGAGTGTGTCTGTTCAGGCTTTAGGAAGAAGATGGGATGTGGCGCATGCCATTGTTCATCTACCTTTCCATTTCCAGATGGCCCTCTGCAGAGAGATTGTGATTTCTTGACATTCTCAGTTTTTCTCCTTTTCCTCTCCTCGTTCATTTCTTCTCCCATCTCTCCTGTGGCTCACACAGGTCTGCATACTTTGTTTCAGATTTAGAACATGCAGCATGAAATAAAAAGGAAAAACGATTGATATAGCCAGGAAGGCAGACTAAGACTTTAGAGGGACCCCCTGAAAGTCAGTGGGTTGTTCCTGATTGCGCGGAAAGACTTGGTGTAAGATTTTACCTCTCAGAAAGCAGCACTTGGGTATTTTTTATCTAAATTACAGCATATACAAAGTACAAATATAACAACACATTTGATCCACTTGACATGTTTGTCTTTATTTTTCCTAGGTCAGTAAATCATATGAATCTTGTCTCTGATAACAATTGAGTCACTCGACCTTAGTCCTCTTGGTTGTCTGGATTGATGGACGCTAAATTCCACCAGCCGGAGATAATCATAGCTTGTCAGCCTCCAACGATCCAAACTCTTATCTGTGTCTGCCCACTGCCAGCATGCCACAAATGACCACAGGGACACACATTTTTCTTTATTGTTGCAAAGCCTCAGGGTGAGGCACTGTGTCTCTGTGTACTAAACTTAGCTCTTGTAGGATAATTTGACTGAACCTTTGCACATCTACCTAGAGTGCACCCCACTCAGAGATGTTATGAGACACACAGCTCTATTGGGGTATAGGCTCCCTATTACATAAACTACTCAAAACTGGGCTGGCTCCATCAAAGGCTTGAACCTTTGTACATGAGGTGCTTGATCAGCCATTTGAGCTACTGTATGTAGCAACCCCATTACCATCATGTTTGAGTTTCTGAACTTGCTTACCGGTGTTGCCATGCCATATTTTTATGCTGCAATCAAAGATGCATTATCACTAGCTACAACCAAACCTTTTTGCTCTACTCATCAATGTTTGAAACTGTGCTGTGCAACAATACCATTGCTATGTGCATGTACAATCCCTTAAAGTGTATATTTATTAACTGATTTCAGCTTGGACTAAATAAGACTGCATTCTTAGAAAATTACAAAATAACTGTCCCCACCATTACAGTTCAAATTCCATGATGCCAGATCTATCTGAGATTATTCTATGACACACTTGTTCACACAGCACCGGGGCATGTGCCCAAATAAAAAGTGCCTGGTAATGCCCGCGTCTCTACCAAACTCACCTCTCTACCTTGGAAAATTAATGCACTTATTTAAAAGGGCTGCCTTATCATTTTTTTGTGCCACTTTATTTATTTTGCCTCACTGCAATGAATTGTGCACTCCTCGAAGTGCATGGTGATAAGACTTTTCCATTAGAGCTCTTATTCAGGAAATCTTTCATTCTAACATGTCAGTAGAGTTAAGTCAGATGGGAGTTTTGTCCCATGCCACTGTCGGGTACTTTTAAAGAACTTTTTCTTTAAAGTCCCACTGCATTCATCTTTAGGTATGACCAAATAAGACTTTCTCTCTCCCGAGTGTTTTCTTTTATAACAATAGACTTGCATAAAAGTCTTGTTCTTCACATCCGCTCTGCTGCTCAAAGGTCTTTTGAGGGGTTGTTTTTTCCCCAAATGAGTTGCACTAATTGTAGCCTAATGGTGAGCTGTTACAGCTTAGAGTGGTAAAAAGCAGGCAGTTGGTGAGGCTTGCCGTCTTTCCTGTGCGGGCTGATTACACTGTCTAGTTAATGCACCCTCCTCAGATACAAATGGGGGGTGGTTATTGCATCAGGAGAGACAGTCAGCCTGTCAAAATCACCCTCTCTACCCGACAAGAGACAGATAAAGAGAGATGGAAAGTGAGTGAGAGGGAATATATTCTCGAGAGCCAATTTCACAGAGGGGGTAGCAGCATAGTGGTGCAATTATGAAATATAGCTTTCTGTTTCAATAATGACCTTCTCTCCACAGGCTATATATAGACCAGTGTAAATGATTTTGAGAATGGGCCACAGTGTCCTATAGATGATGACCTATGGATTCCCACAGAAAGCACAAGCAGTTTCCAGTGAAAGATTATGTCTTGCTGGTACTATATTGAGTAAGGATGGCAGCGGTGACAGCTGGGGACAAAGCAGTCTGGGGCAATGTAACACGCCTTCTTCAAGTTTTTGTTCTTTTGCTGCTGTTAGTCACTTCCATTTTCCTTTATTTAGAATATATGTGTGGGAGTGCACGCCTGCACGTCTCTACCTAAATTCTTCAGAAAGAAACTGGGAATTCTCATGCGGGCTGTTTTGACTCTTACCATAATTAATCATCAGAGGGTCACATGATTGCTTCAGCTAAAGATGCATTTTCTTAAAGAAAGAAAATATATAAAGCTCAGCATAATGTCTGCTGCAAGTCACACACCAAAGCCCAGCGAAACATGGCCTCAGCACTGCTGTGAGTGGTGTAAAGCGTCCAGATTTGCTTTTGTGCTGCTTACTGTGCGTCTGTTGGACTATGTACTTGATGGTAGTGCAAACCAGCTGCTCTACCAGCATTTGAGCCGAATTTGAGGTGGGGGGAAAAAAGAGGTCATGAACTGAATAACTTCAGAGGAAAAAAAATAATCCAAAACTGACTGCCAAGTCATGCCCAGCTGCTACAAACCTGGATACATGCTATAGATAAAAGCATACACTGGTACATAAAGTATTCATATTAGACCACTTATCAGTAACAATTACACATATGAATACCGTAATACCCTATGAATACTAATGAACAGATGTATTAGTTTATACATTAATCATGACCTGTGTTTTCATATGTTTTTTATATCTGTTTTTTCTGCTATTATCTAGTAACATCTCACTTATTCCATTGCGAAGTGTCTGAAATGAACCTGTGCATTACTCAAACCTTAAGTCTTTTACTGTAACAAATAAATTATACAGATTTGCCTCTGTCAGTGCTGCTTGGCATCTTTTTTTGACCACTTTACATATATCTAATAATTTAACTGCACGGTTGTCTGACCTTTTGTCAAAATAAATATCTATTTATGTAAAACACTGTCCCTGGGTTTACATCTTTTTAAGTACATCTATGGACTTTAACTATGTTATTTGTTGAAGCTTGGATTTAGGGAAAAACACCCAGCAGTTGAAGATGGGATTACCCACCCTTTTAATGGTGTGACTTTAAAGCTCTGCCTCACTCCTCTCTTATTATCATGATTGCCTGCAAAAGGTGGCAGGACACTGATTCAATCTGCCAGACGGCTTCATAAAGCTACTACTGATGGTTCCCAATGGGGCCCTCATCAGCAGGATAGACTAGTGGTGTGCTTGTGGACTTTGCTCTCACAAATGACAATAGTTCTCCTGCTGATAGGAGAAAAGGAAACCGGAAGGGTAGAAAAACAAGATTGCCGTTAAGCAATTGCATCTCATGAGTGCATCAGAAAGGGGTCATTCAGGAAGTAATGAGGTGAAGCGCTGCTGTACAGCAATAACTGTCAATCAGGTAGGACATTGTTGAGTTATAATGAGTGCCTGTTGTGGGTAAGCACCTACATAACTAGGCAGCTCAGCTAAATGTAGACCACCTTTAGCCTGTTCCAACATCTGTCTGTCTCTTTCCTTAATCTACTACAGCTCTCATTTTCCCCCTTCTCATTCAAAACTAGGCAAGAGAAGCTGGCCATGGACCATTTCCCAAGCATAATCCAACATCTGTGTTTCGCACATCTCCTATGTTGCCATGAAAACATTCACTCCCTCCCTGCATCTTTTCTACATCCGACACCCCCCTCCCCCATCCTCTGGTAGCCGTCACAGCCTCTGAACGATTTCCTCTCACTGGGAGCCTTCTCAGAGTCACTGTGGCAGTGTCAAACGAGGCTCCTATTTAAGCTCATTAAATGTTTCCAAGAGAATAGGAAATCAATGGTGCATACCGGTGCGCAAGAACTTTTCTCTTAATTTAATTTCCCCTCCCTCGTATCTGTTTGCAAATCTTCTTTCTTTTTTCTTCCATCATTCATGCCTGCTCACCTCAACTTGCTGTTTCCCTTTATGTAGTGAAGGTGATGATGGTTGATGTGGGGTGTTGTGGAGGAAGCCAAAAACAGATTCCTTCAGAAACTATTTCAGACTCATGTCTGTGACGGGCACCGTGGTGTGAAGCTGTCCAGATTATTCAGCTTTGTTTAGGACTCAGCACGCAGAGCACAATTGACTTGAAAGTTTTGTGCACACTTAGAACAGCTGTGGAATATGAGCGTTTGTTTCAGGCCATGCTGTTAGAAAACAAGTTTCAAATTAATTTTGCTGTGAAAACGTGGGAGTGTGTCATGCTGATGTTTGGGATTGAAATTAGCTCTGTTTGAAAATGTTCTTGCCTCATGCTTGCCTCCTTTCTATTTTGGCCTGTTTCTTGTCAATGTCTTTGTAGTTGTCAAACAGGTTTCTCATGGCTATACTGTATATGTATATGTGTTTGTGTGTGCTTCGGTGTCTTTGTGAGTTCATGTCTAGCAAGGTTTGTGCTGTCTGAAACTATGCCTGGGGGCTAGTCCCACACCTTCTCTGGAGCTTCTGTAATTGCTCTTTTGGGGCCTTTCTCTGGCTTGGAGCCTGCCGCCATCACTCTCACTCTGTCTTTCTGCCCCCTCTTTTTTTTTTTTTTTAAAAAGCCCTCACTCCCTGTCTTCTTTCCCTGAATGGCTCATTATGGCTGATCCCCACCTGCCCAGTTGGGGAATTCTTTATATATATATATATACATGCATACATACACGCACACTCGCACACACTCTCTCTCTCTTTCTCTCTCTCTCTCTTTCTCTTTTTTTTTTTAACTCGCGCACACTCACGTACACATGCTTATACATACAGAGCCACTCAGCAGTTTTCAGAGCTGCCTGTCGCTTGGACGGCTTGTGTGCTATCTGCTTTAAAACAGCTTAGCTAATACTGTTTGGCCAAGAAATGGAAACAATGGTGCCATCACATTTTTCTCTTTCTGCTGGTGCAAACAGACATTCTCTCATCTCTTTTGTGGCTGTCAGGCCACCATTTTTTAAAAATAAAAACCCCAGCTCTTCAACACCAACTTTGCCTTTGTATACACTAGCCTCACCCACAGACTCTTAACCACAGGTTTCTTTTCCATTTCCATTACAATTCTCCCCTTCACCTTGTCACCCAGCAGTTTCTTCCATGCCTGTTCCCAGGCTAGCAGGCTTACTTTGAAGGATAATGGATGTGGCCAGTTGCAGAAGCTCAGCAGCAGGGCACTATCATAGGAGTTATCTAAGGAGAGTGGCCTGTGATGAATGGCTTGGAGCTGTGTCTCCACCGATCAATAAGCCACTAGCACCCACATGAGCTAGATGCCTTTTTGCTCCGTGCACCCCCTCCCCATCCACTCATACATCTCCCTCTCATAATCTCCCACCATGTTTGTGAACTTCTCCCTCCAATTCATGGCCTGAATTGGGTCATTGATCTTTTATCCTTGGCTTGTTTTAAATAGAGAACCAGTATCTCTTCTCCACCCAGGCATAAGAGTTTTCTGACAGTAGTTATCGCTACACAGGTGGTGCACCTCGCAAACATTACTTTAGCCTGATTGATAGCCTGTAATCGGAGATGGAGAGCAGGGAAAATGAGGTAACGCGTGCATGAAGCTGGTACACCCCTGTCTGTGGTGCAACTGACGTTTCCATAGCAAAGCTGATGCAATGACAAGTCCCATGTGTATGTACACTCTTATAATGGAGACAAACATATACCCATACCCAACTGTGTCGCTGTCAGGGCTCATTGAGCGCAGCGTGTCCCAAAGCTCCTCAGACAGCCCCACCCAACTTGAAATGAAAAGAGGGATGCTTTGCCTCTGTTTCAGTATTGTGCACACATGCATGTAAGGTCTCTTCAGATCACCATTGTGTGTGAATTTGTGTTTCTACTGCAGAACAACAGGTGTGGGGTAGACACAGTACATGTTAGGTTTTGATATGCAGTTTTTTCGCTCTGCCAGTCAGGAATAAGGGATAAAAGGGGATGACTGAACATTTTTCTCTCCCCAGCTCTCTTTGTCCTCCTTGGGGACTTTCTGTGGTGTGTACCTCCTTTTTTCCCTGTCGTTTCCCATTTCTCCTCCTACTTCACTCCTTTTCTCCCCCTCTCTGGCTCCAATCTTCCTTCAGATCTGCTGTTGTCTCTGTCACAAAGAGCAGACTCTCAGCCTGGTAATTGCATGTCTGCTGGTCACCGCACCTGTTGCTGTCATTGCTGCCGTGTTGAGAAGAGGGAAGAACTTCACCCCTCTGGCCTGTGTAGCTCTAACCCCCACGACTACCACCTTTGCTACTGATGTAAACCTACAGGGATGTGGGAATGTAATTTTTTTTTTCTTGAGAGTATGTTCATGTGTGGTGTAAGGTGTTCACACTGTTGATGGTGTTTATCTGTAACCTTGAATGCCACCTCTGTGTGTGTCTGTGCAAAATTGTGTGTGTCTTCTCAAACCTGGCCAGGGCTGACGGTTTACTCTCACACCCACTAATCCTCTCCTCTCTTCCCTTCTCCAGAGCCCAGGCCCTTAATGAAGCTGGGGGTCAGCGGCAGTGTACGGCTAATTGGCCAAGTTCGCCCTGGGCTTCGGCTGTCTGTGATTGAAGTGTCCTGCAAGCGCTCACTGTTCAGCCGGTATTGCACCCTTCTCTGTTCCAGTCCAACAGCCAAGACGCTCACTGCACCCCCGTTGGCATCTCCCTAGTGAGTAGCTCCCAAGGTCTTTTTATCCTCTCGATACTTTAGCCAATGTAATATGTTCCTGTACTTTTTTGTTTTGTTATTTATCGTTTGCCATCTTTAAGGCTGTGTTTGTAGTGCTTCGAACTTGTATATCTTATTTAAAATTTTTCTATGTTTCTATTCGGCTGTTATGTTATCATCTGTTTTTTTTTTTGCTGCTTCTCTCTCATTCCTACACTTGGTTGTGGCATTTTCTCACTTTCTTTGGCTTACACTTTCCTCACACTCTTTGTCCTCACTGCCACAGTTGGATTTGAGCAATTACTATGGTCTCCCATTGGCTAGCAGCCAGAAAAAAAAACAACTTCCAGCCCCTATTTTTCTCACTACGGGGCCAATAGTCTGAGGTCTGGCCAAGCTGTATCAAACTGCTTTGAGCTAACAGGAGGGGTTTGGAGGCGATGGAGTAAGGCTGCCTTTAATTAGTTGAGCATCCTCTGTCTACTCGTTAAAGCAGTCCTGACTTCCATTGTTTGGCTGTGTTTACAACAGCAGAGGTGGAGAAGCAGCTCTGGGGAAAGGGACTGAACAGATAGCAGAAAGAAGTCACTGAGGCAGTTGCAACGCTACACAGCAGAGAGTTGCCCATTTCATCAGGGAGATTCCCAAGCAATGCTCAACCCCAAAGTCCCACAGCAAACCGATGAAATGCAACTTCTTTTGGTTGTTGTACTTATAGAATTAGAGCATGTCTGGCTAGTAAAATGGTCAGCACCTTGTTTCAGAAAACAATGGTCCTATTATAAAGCAAACCTCTGCCTTTGAGTTGGATCACAAGCTTTACTCTGTCAAAACTGTATTTACTTTTAGGCTTCTGTACTTGTTTATTAATAGATGCAAATGATTGAATCTGATCAAATGCTCATTGTTAAAGATCCCCAATAGTTAACTGCTGATGTATGGGATATATGCAATAGATTGTTAAACTTTTTTGTAAACACTTAACTATAGAATAATAAATCAGCAGTCACTATTACCCACTCATACTGAAAGTGATCAATGATATGTGATTGCATGTGCTATATATAAGGCATATCCACTGTTTACTACTAGTTCTTAAACAGTTTCTGGGATTTACTCTAAATCTCTAAGCTGCCACAAAATCTAAGGACTTGCCAGGTTCTTAGGATGCTATGCCTACTCATCTGTGAATTGCTTAGTCTGACAAACAACTAATTTTCATGCTCATCTTTTTCATAATCATCTGGTTGCTTAGGTCATAAGTCATGTGCTCTACTTTCCATTACATTTCCTCCAGTTCTCTATGCCCATGAGCAAGCCCTCTGGTAAAAGATAAACTGAATTTAGCTTTTTTGAAATGTAGTCTACCACAAGTGGCTGAGCACAGGCATCTCCACTCAAGTTCTATTAATTCGGCACAGGAAGATTGAGGTATTTAAGCTACACATGTGACCCAAAATATAGCCCATAAACATTCCCTCTTCTCATCTTCAGAGTTTTCACTGTTTATCTCTTTGTTGTTTCCACACTTCATCTCACATCCCAGAAGATGGTGTAAATGTCATGATAATGACATGCTTCTTGGTATCCATGAGGATTAGGTAGTGTCAATCATTTCTCTCATGAGGCTTTGCCTTGGCACAACCCCAAAGCAAAGAGGTACATGAATTAGGAGGATGTCACTGGAATAAACAGATTGTCTGTTTTTCCCTTTTTGTGTGTTTTGTTTTTGTCCTTGCATGGGCGAGGCCTACATTTTTTTTATCGCTATTTGAAATACTGATGTTTTTATGTACGAAGTGCCTTGTGGAAAGTTGTGTTCAGGATAATAAAGTTAGAAGAAGACTGTCCAACTTCAAAAGTCCTGTATTTTATTCAAAATATCTCAGATGTCTCTTACCGTATTCACAACCACAAGGCGCACCGTACCAAAAGGTGCAGTCTCAGTTATGCGTTACTGTATTTTGATCAGGCGCGGGTTTTATATACAATCCACACCCACACTTACAACACACACACAAGCATACAAGTGTGTATTTTTTTTAAAAAGAACAGGAGCAAAACTGAGTTTGGTTGTGCTTTATTTAAGTATTGATTCAGTCTTTTTTTTTATTTTACCGGTAATCGTAATCAATCAAACCCATCGAAGTCCTCATCCTCTGTTTCTGCATTGAACAGATGCGCTAAATCTCCGTCATACATGTCAGGTTCACTTTCTTCACTACTATTTGTGCTGGCTGATAAAATGATGCCGGCTTTTGCGAAAACTCGGACAACAGTTCCAGCAGACACGTTATCCCAATGATCTACAATCCATTCAAAAATCGTAACTCGCCTGGCGCTGCCTTCCAGTCTTAGTGAAACTGTGGTCTCCATCGGTTATCCATCGCTCCCACGCCGCTCGCAGCCTTACTTTGAACGGCCGGTTCACACCAATGTCCAGCGGTTGGAGTTCCTTCATCAGTCCTCCCAGAATGACAGCAAGCTCAGAGTTCGTTTGCTTGACTTGTTTTTTTACATCAGCTGTGAGATGGGCATGCATAGAGTCACAGATCAACAGTGACGGTATGTACGGTATACCAGTAGGCCTACTACAACACACACACACGGCGCACTGCACCATAGGGCACGCCGCATATTTTGAAGAAAATCTAAGACTTTTATATGCACCTTATAGTTGTGAAAATACGGCAGTTTTTTTTCTAAAACTATTGATTTAATAGCTGCTGTATGTCATATTAAAAATCCTCATTGTTCTGTAGTTTGTTTGTTTTTTACTGTTGCATGATAAATTGTCTTTAATTTCTCTATGTTTATAATTTAACTTGCAATGTTTACATTTTTTCATCTATGGTTTTTTAGGACCAGCTTATAAAACCTTAAGATTGTGAAAATGGTAAAACACAATTGGACCCTCCCAACATTCCCCCTATAGAATCACACCTATTACAACTGGTCAAGGAATCTTCCAAGGATAAGAAGCCATGAATACATGGCTTTAGGTTTGGTCTTGCTCATCAAACTGCAAATGTCACATCCTTGAGGTACCAAAATAATATAAACCACCTTGTCCTGACTCGTCACCCTTTGGCTCTCCTCCTACAACCTCCCCTATCTCAAACATAGTACTACAGCCTTCCAGTTTTCCATTGCCCCCTGCGAATATCCAAGCTGTCGAGGCTGACTGGGCTCAAAATTTTCATGCCAGGGCACAGTTGGAACAGATCCGGCCTCCAAGCCACATATACTGCTCCACTCCAGGCCCTGCAAACAAGGCCTGCCCTGTGCAGCTGTCATCTACATGCTAAGCGCCTTGAATCACTATGGCAAATTTCTTTTGTACACTTTTTTATTAAGATTGCTTATCTTTGTGGAATGTGATAACATTTCATGCTTTGCTGCTCACTGGGCATACGTTTCTGTTTGCGCTCATTTTGTGAATCATTGAATTTCACCAAGTCATCAGCAGAGAATACGTTTCTATCAACAAAATGTGCAATTGCATGTGTTATTATTCTAAAGCAGTATGGGATCATCTTTCAGATGATTGTACAAGCCCCACGATAAACCTGAGTTAATCGTCCCATCTGCACCTTTTGTGAGCTGAGAACTGCAGCATTGAGGATTTATGTGAACATCAGCTGAACAGCCAGGCCCACATTAAAAAGAGGCATGTTGAGACAGATTACAGAAGAGCCTCTGAAACAGTTTTGTCAAATTCACAGAAATACAAATCTCCACAATGATCTGCCAAGTTTTTGCAGAAATCACTGGAGCAGGAATAGCAGGATTTCACACCCTTGCCCTGAGCCCCCACTCCCCTACTCTCAGCCATCACTGGACACTGCTTGGCAGGAGTGGGTGATGGGGAACATCTGCGAAAATCAGTGTGCATATGCGGATGGTTGAATATGCTCACTAGATGTTTTTTTTCAGCATTTTTTGAAGGAATCTCTGTCATGGCAGCTGATGATTTAATTATCCCTACAGATTGCAGTGGAATTGGTACATGAAATGGGTATAAACTTGCTAACAGTTTTACAGTTAAAAGGCTTGGTGCAGACAGGCAACGGGATGGGCGTGTGTGTGTGAGGGGGTGTCACGGAAAGAGATGATAATGCACTTCCTTTGCAGCTAAATTACTTCCTATGTCTGTTAAAAAGGAAGTAGAGACAACCCCCTGATGTCTTAACCTCCTCACTCTCTCTCTCTGTGTGTTAACTATTGATACTATATTAGCCTGAAGACTAGTTTACCATCAGAAAGAATAACCTGAATAACTTAGCATGTCTCTAGATGCTCATCAGCATCTGCCAGAGATGTTATGGCTCAGAGTCACTGAAGTCTCTTATTTTGTCGTGGGTGTGCTGTACAATATAAATAATGAAATGGAGCCCATAATTGGTGGTTCCTGGTAATTAGGACCAAGCTGTCAGCTAGTGAAGTTGCCTCAGTTTGATAGCACTGCTGCTAGGACAGTAATTACTATTATCTTTGGGTGTTGTTGATCCAACAATAATCCTATTTTCAACCTGGATAGTGGAGCTAATGTTTATTGTTGTCGTTTTAAGAGGTTCAGGCATAATGGAAAGACATAAATCTTTTAATGTTTGTGTTAATGTCTGTCAAGTGGGCAACACTAAACCATTGTGTAAATGGAGGAGGAGACCCTTGTCCTTGAATTTTCTGCTCAGTGATTATTTAAAGTGCTTTCACATGTTTTCATTAGTAAAGCGGTTTGACTTTTCCTGACAAACAGTGTGAAGTCCAACCATAAACAGCATTATCAACCATCTCAGCAGGTTTTCTAATACCCCTGTAATCCTGTCATTTCATTCATGGATACCACCAGGGTTATTCTGGGCTTGGAGCGTATCTGCCCGCCTGTCTCTGCTTCTCTGTGTGAGAGATTGGTTTCCCTAACTCCCCTCCTCTGTCCATTTTACAACACACACACATATATATATGCCCAAGTGTTTGTTCATCTCCTGTCAGATTCTCATACTGTAAATTGGTTGGTCAGAATGGATGATATATAGGAAGGGGGACAATGACACCATATACCCAGTGTAGGGGATGATTCCTAGTTGCGGATAATAACTTGCCCTCACTGAAGTGAAATTCTGTTTATCTGGCACAAGATTTACAAACACAGCATTTACTACATGATATGAAGGAAGTGCATGGGCACAAAATTGAAGAACCCAGGTGATGTTTCCTTTTCCCATCTTGCTAAGTAATGAATCTGCTGGGAACTTGCATGACCTCTTGCGAGAGAATGTACCCAGTGTGATTATTTGGTGAGTGGAAGAGGGCAGTAAAGGTTAGATGAGTGACTGTTTTTACCTATAAAGTAACATGTGACACAAAAATGTGTGGCTGCGTATTAAACATGTTGCCTGAGGCTTAAAGGACATACAGACATATTGCTAGCCAGAGAAAATGGCTTTTTAAGTAGTCTATTTATGGTGAAGATATTGTATTCATTTTATTATAATAAAACATCCATTACTTTTGGAGTGAACGTCATGGGGAGTATAAGGCTGGCAGAGTGCAGCTCAGTGCAATAACAACAGTGCGTTTGCTTAAATGAGCTTAGGAAAAGAGCAGGTTCCTGTAGTTATTAGTTTCCTTTGTAGGGATGCTCAGATCTGGTGATATGCCTTGGGAAGAGTAATAAAGAAATATATCTGTTTTTATTGTGGCTTGGCGACAGTTATGTTTAGAGTTAGCATAAAGAGCTGGTACATAGCGTAAAATGATATTATGGCCCATTAGGTAGGAACCTGAGCTAAGCGTCGCTAGCAGTAACCGAGGACTGGGGGTAATGGGGCCGCGGCATATTGTCTGTGATCTGCTCTTTCACTCCTCTCGCTGATTGAATCGTCTACATCACTGGCACTTCATCTCTTGGGGAACTGCAGTAGACAGGGTGATTTTGGCTCAGGACATCACTCTGTCAAATGCGAGATAAGAGAATAGGGTGTCGAAATTGGAACCTCTGCGCCCTGAAATGTAACGCAAAGATGACATAAAGGACTTTTACCCAGATTGGTTTGCAAAACAAATTGATTGGAAGTGATTTGAATTGACTGTTTTCTTAAAAAATGGAAATTATGCTGTATTTGTTTGAAATCTTTTAGAAAAAAGAGAAATACTACTCACTAAAGAAGAAAAAATTCCTTCCTTTTTTCTGCTGCAGTGGCACAAAGCCCTTCTTAGTGACTGACCTTGTGTCTCTGTATTTCTGATCTTCCAATGGATTGACCCTCCACCAGTAGGGCTTTCCCCAGTGGAAATCAGTTGGAAGGTAAAGATAATGTTAAGGATGTGAACCATCTGTTAAAACTTTACACATACTATTCCTTTAGGACCCACAACTGCTTCAGGGACTGTAAGGAAGGATCTGCATCAGGTTAGAAGAGATTAATTAGTATACCTGGCTCCTTAAGAGCTCATCTACTCCAAAAACACTTGTGTGAACCAAGTTTCTCCTCTGTCCCTTTCCGGATTACGCCTCTCTGATGGCATGTTGAATTGATGATGCATTTTGTTGAGTGGCATAGTTTATCTGTTATCCTGCACAATCAGTAGGGGGGCTGGAGGAAGTAATGTGAACTAAGCAGGAGAAGAATTTCAGGCATCTTGAATGGAACCAGATGTGTCTGTGCTTTTCATTCTTGCTCAGTCTTACATTGCAGGCTCTCGCTGTTTTTTTTTAAAACCAGATTTAAGATACGCATATTTCTGTTGAATGCAATCAGAAGACGTTACTTTTGTGAGGGAGCAAGATGATGTCATAAGATCTGTGTGATAAGCCAGAAATGATCAGTGCTGGGTTGTTGTTTGCATAATGCGCGGGTTAGACGGGCCTCTCTCCTTACATAGATCACTGTCAGATTGTGTCGCTTATCCTTGACCAAAAGATGATTAACGTACACCTCAAGTGCTTTATGAGAAAATTGTGTTTGTTTTTATTAGTTTTTGTTTTAGGGGATGGGGGTGTTACTAACAGTAAAAAATAGTTTTACTGGAACTAAAACATACTTTCATAATTTTAAGTAGCTTTAGAAAAATAGTAGTGGCATTAATGGTGACACCTGAATGTAGTTAACCACGTCTGCTTTAACGTGTTAGGTCTGCCAAAAATGATCTATTCTTGGGCTCCTGGAGTATTTGAGCGTGTGCTTATTTGTTTGAAGGCCATATGACAACAATTTATTCTTTGCAGTGTCACACTTTGCCTGTTTAAACCTGGGGAAAAAAAGAAGAAAAAAATTCAAGTGCAAAATGGTTAACATATTTGTCTTTCTTACATTACAACCACATTGCATAAGTGTTGACCTCAAGGCTATAACTGAAGTACTTAGACAATTCTTCCAGGACCAGACAAAAGCATTTTCAAATATATTCTTTTTCCAAAAAGTCTTATTCCTCCCCTTTCGTTGCTCCACTCTACCATCAAAGGAAGTTGTGCTCATGAGTGAGGTTTTGCTTGCAGATGTGTGACTTAGTGCGTGTGTGTCTGTTGTCTGGACATGTAGACTCGTATCAGCCATCAGCACAGGAAATGACCAGGCGTTTGCTTTGAAGTCCCAGCAGAGAGTTTTCATTATTCCTACTATCTCTGGAGACACAAGGCAGCAAAATTCTTCTCCTCCTCCCCCACAGACCCACTCTGCAATCACCCTCCGCTGCTCCACACTCAGAGCTGTGCCACCAAATGCCTGTTAGAATGCAGAACAAGCATCTATTAGCATAGAGAATGGCAGTGCTAGTTGCCACAGGGCACAAACCACACCACTACCCGCTCACTTCTACACTCCATACTTGCCTGAAAAGGCTCAGAGAGCACGTGTAATTGCATTTTCTTTTTCCTGTGCAGAAACTCATGCACGATACAGGGAATTTGAAGATTTGCTAGCCTTGGCCCATCTTTACCACTTCCTCTTTCTTTGTTATTCCCACTTGCCTCAATGCACACCTCCACCCCTGTGAAACCTCCACCTCCTCTCCTTATGCTCCTAGCATGTTGAAATGTGTGGCGTGTGGAGATGAAATTAATTGGATCCAAGCGTAGAAGTGTTCAGACCCCCATGGTGTACTGTTGTGTGAGGTAGGATTGGCACACACTAACCAGAACTTGCTGCAAGACTTGTTCCGTTGCCAGGTTGTGCCAGACTGAAGCTTTGCTATCTACACACTGTCTCACATAGAATCCAGTGCTTTTGCATCTACACTACTGTTTGCTCTTTCCCTTGCAGCTACAAACCAATCGCCTTTCAGCAATGTTTCATAAAAATATTGCAACTTTCAGAGTGGCAAAGCGGCTGCTGTTTATCTAGTATGGCAAATGCTAAGGCAGCATTCCTGGGTTGGGTTGGTTGGAATCTAGGCCAGAGAATCCCTTGTTGAGATTATTACATGTTGAAATGCTAATGGGGTTTTTTGCTTCGATAATTACATTACCAAATGGAAATACTACTCCTTCTTTTCTGCTTGTACTCTGCATTTGTTAGCAAAATCCTAACAGCTAAATATCTAGTCTGCTAACACAATCTGGAAAATATGAATGTTTATTGAAAGCTGCATGAGAAATAATGCTGATAGTGAGCCTCAGTTTGTTTGTGTTAAACAATAATGATCTTTTAAGATGTTTCCAAACCTCTAGGTGCAACATAATTGGTAACCAAAATGAACAATTACCAACAGTTGGTAAACTTCATACTTAAAGTAATTTATACTTCTATTCGGATTGATAGTCTTATTTGTAGACTGTTAAGGTTTGCTGATAACATTCAAGTCATTCACTTAATATTTTTTGTGAAAATCTGTTTCTATACTGTTCGATAATATTTGGTTTTTAGAATGTAGGTGACACTCAAATGCTCCACAATAAGCACGCTGCATAGTTGCATCCTGTAAAGTTGGTATTTTCCTACTGTCAGGGCTGCTAGATGAGAGTTATGGCTTTCTAAAGGCTTCAGTTATGTGCTCAATTTGGTCAGTTTTCAAAGTGCTTAGCTATCCTTGATGAAGAAAAGAGCTATAACAAAAATTATGGGGGCAGTCTTAATTGGATAGCGGACACACAACTGGTGAAGGGAGCAAGTTGCAGAAGAAGAAAAATAGGAGGAGCAGAAAGAAGATTAGACACAAACCGCCTGATAACCCCCCCCACAAAAAAAAACAACCTTACACGATCTGACACAATACAGAGGATTGAATTGTAAATTACTTTGTCATTCTTATCTTGTATTTGTGTACCATTTTGAATTATATAACATATTAATAAATGATTTGAGGCATTGCCATTGCAATATATGTATGGGCAGTTGTAACATTGCAGGTCCTGCACTTTAGGAGGCAAATTAACTTAACAAATTTTAAGGATCACTGACACAGGTTTGTTTATTGTGTATGGAACGAAACTAACCTTGAAGGAAAAACACAATTCATGTTTGTACATATAGGACAAAACATTTTCTCAGGGTTTAGTGCAAAAAAATCATTCAAAAGATTACGATAGGAATAATCAAATACAGACGAAACCATACTTTTAACATTATGTGTATGTGTGTAAGTGGAGAGTGTCTTGTGTTGTAAATGCTTGTTCTGTCCAGAGGTTATTGTTTGTACTTCCTTGCTGTCTGATCAACACTGTGTGGCTGTGGCTTTTTGACTTCTCAGTTTGGCCTTCCTCCTTGTCCAGCTGGGTGGCTTTGTCTGATTTATGACAGTCTGGGGCTAATGGTACAGAACCAGGATTTGTGTCCATAGCATTATGACTCGACTGGTGCCGGCTCATTGGCCTCCTCGGCTCCTTCTCTGTCCCTCCTTGTCTTTCTCCCTCTTTCACTTGATCCCCCTTAGTTTTGTGAGCAGCAAAGTGAGATGGCCAGTGAGTGACTCTGCTGTTGATCAGCACCCCCCATACGGCAACTCATTTGTCTTCATCTGCCACTTCTTTCCACTAGAGGAACCAGGTTGCAGATTGGCAGGGGAGCCAGATCACCTTCAGACGAAGCCCCCAGACCTTGCCTCACCTTTTTCTCCATTTTCATCCTTCATACTACTCCAGACTGTCCTTTTACACGCAGACATATCCCCTCACTCTCTGCCCCTCAACATCGTGGCTCAAGGCTGGGGCCAGTCTGGGAGGCCGGCAGGGGGCCTTGTATGTGGTATTGTGTTAATTAGCCCAGGAGTCTGGAGATGAATGCCATGTTATCTTCTGCCACCACCCTCTTTCTCCAAACTCCCTTTCCCTTTTTCCTCTCTCCATCTCTCTTTCTGTCTCTCGAGGTTGCTTCCATCATGCCGCTTGCGTAGCCAGGTTTGTGAAGGATGTCGCTGCCAGCTGTCTTTTCATGGACGACTGCCAACCTCTCCTCATATCTTCCGTCCGTTGTCATTTCCTCATTTATTCCCATCTCATTCCTTTTTCCTCCCCACCTTCTACTGTGTATCTGTTAATGAACTCTGTGTCTTGAGCCCAATTCTGCTCCCCAGCCTTGCCTGGATGTTTTTCCCCCTTTTTTTCTTCTGTCTAAGACAAGGATTGGGTGTTTGTTAAGAGCTCATAACACATTGGCACAGTTGAGGCAAGGTCGGGCAGGGCAGAGAGCGCTCAGGTCAGCAGACAGTCGGTGATCGCTGCACCATGCCTGCTCTGCAATCTGTGAGCGGTGTGTTCAGAGCAAAACAAATTCTCAATTTCCCTGATGACTTGGTGGCGTTTGCCTTCTTTTTCAAAGGTCAGGTGAGTACAGGCGGACAAAGAGCCTTATATCCTGTCAGAACAATGTGAATCCCAATCAATCGTCTGCTGCTGCAAATCCTACCTTACTTCCCACAAGGCCTGGCTGCATGTTTTTAAGATAGAAGCCTTGTTGCCACAGGACCATCATCCATGATTGAGTTCCTTGCACTTTGGGCAAATTGTAACTAATTTCATTTGGGAGTTTTGGATGAGGGCTACTTGTACCATTGGACATATGACTGTTAAAAGCTTGGCTGTCTAACCCACACAGACTGCCTGCTTCACTGAATCAAGAGAGCAAGTTTCTGTGTGTCAAGAGACTTTAAATTTATCTGTCTGTGTGGATTGTTGTGAATCGGTATGTAAATGGCTGTCCACTTGTGTCTGTGTTTAGTTACTGAGTAGCCCTTCCTCTCCTGGCTCCCCTGGTGTACAGGAGCTGTTAAGCTCTGCACTTTATTTGACCCTTTTCTCCTTTGAGGTGCCGTAGCAAGCCAAGTGTAAAACAGATCTGTGCCAAATAAAGACATGAATTCAGTGCTTTTATGAAAGTGAAACAATCCCTCCTACATTCACACACAGACCATACACAAAGAGTAAGTCAGTCAGTCCCTTTGTCTGGCTTTTGCCCATGAGAATCCTGACTACATATATTAAGCTGGGTTAGTCTTTGATTACATCAACTAGTCTGCTCTGGCTGCTCTTTATAAAGGAAACACTGGGCAATTCTATTTTTAAATCAGATACATAAGAACATTTGTATAGCACTGGTAACCCTTTCACAATTCCCCTAAAATTCTCCAATAATAATCCCTTTTGTCTATTTTGTTTTAGGGATGCAATATTTATCGGGCCGATAAAATATCTGCCGATTTGGGTTATTTTTTTATCGGTCAGATGGGTAAATTTTCTCGATTAAAAATCCCTGCTAATTTATTAAGATTTTGGGTTATTTTATTCAGGCAATGCAGGCCAAGAAGGCGAGGATGTGCAGGTTATGCACGCCTTACTAGCAGGACCCAGGCTTGGTCCTGTCCTACACTGCTTTGAATTCCGAGAGGGAGGAAGAAGATTTCAAGTTTTAAAACTTAAAAAATGTATTAGCTCATCTGAAAATTGCCATCGCAGTGAGGCATTGTGGGAAAAAAATACCAAACTGCTGCAGTAGCAGCTAAAACGATAGCACAGAAATTCAAAGTATCCATTCACAGCGAAAAACTTTTTAAGAGACGGCGAGAAGGTTACAGAATTCACCAAATTTTTTGAGGATGCACTTTATTTGACATATTTGCTTACATTTTGTAATTGACGCTCACACAGCAGGCTATGGCAGTACATATAATTTCATATTTAAGCAGTTATCTTGGGAGATGAACTGTACATTTGTTACAGAGTTTTCAAAGGAAGCACTGTGTTGATTGGATGACCAAATTTTAGTGCTATATGACAAAAGAAACATTTGAAGAGCAAAAACTTTTTTTAATGTTAGAGATATGCTAGAGCTATCTAAATATTAGTTTTTCATCACTGCATCCAGCACAAACTGCAGATTATAGTAAAAATAAAAATATCTGTAACTTATTGGTTATCGGTCACGACATGCAGAAACAAATCGGTTATCAGTATTGGCTGAAATTTTTCATATTGTGTAACACTATTTTGTTTATCTGTTTTCTGTTTGACTTTGCTATTTTGTATCCGTTTACCCAAATAACCCCATTAAATTGATTCCATACAAGGTCGAGTAAGCTGTTAATAGTTTGAATTTTAAATATCTCTTTCTAATTAAGTACTTTGATACCCTTATTAAACTGAGCTGTTTTCACCAGGGGAATAGAGGCTGCTTTTATACATTGACGTTCCTCTGCCATGCAGTGTTTAGATAGTGCTTTCTGAAATAGAGGAACAAGTACAGAGCAGGTGGGAGGGAGCATCTCTCTGATCTTCTGCCTCTCTCAGAACCATCTGTCTGGTGCAGGCTCAACATTCTGTGCTGCTCCGTATTAGCACTTACAAATGTATACATTTCTCACATTCAGGTTTTCAGGGAAGTCATCCCCCATCCCTCTTTTTTTTTATCACTGAGATATGCCTGCCAAAAGATAGAAAGAGAAAGAAGTTTGTAGCAGGGCAAAGTTGTGAGATTGATCTTGCCATTGCCTGATAACAGCGGTGGAAATTAGGGAAAGGTGTACACACTGTTGATAAAAAAATCATGACATGGGATTGGCTTCGTTATTCGATTCTGTAATACACCAGAGAGGGACAAATGGAAAAAGTTTACTTCTAGCAGCTTGATATCACAGCAGACAACGTTAAGTCTTGATACTGCCTGCAAAAAAATTATATATATTATATAGACTCCTTTGTCTGTATTGATGTACCCCTGAAACAAACTGTGACAACAGGTTACACCTAGTCGCAAAGTAAAAATCTCTTGTGAAGACAAAAGAATCTTTAGGCTTCTTAGTACCCACTACAAACGTGTTTAGTTTTATTTATTCAAAGCTTTTCAGATCATTGCTGCTGTAAAAGATGGTGTTGCTCTGTCAGTTACAGATACAGCTTTAAGAATTTTTAGGGCACAAGTGAAGTCATATTCACTAATGCTAATAAGCTGCATACAGCATAGCACTCTTCTTGTCAGTTGTCAGCTAGGTAAGCCTCTGAGATGTACAGCAGGATGATGTGATGTTAAGACTGGCTTCTACTTTTTTTTTTTTTTTTTACTGGAGATATCTTGGGGTGAGCAGCTTTTATCCTAGGTTTCCATTTCTCTTTAGAAGCTCATGACTGACTCTGTAGCCCCTCCTCGGTTCTTCACTGCTGTGAAATGGAATTGCTTTCTCGTTTGTTAAAGATTTTCTTGTGGCTGCCTCGTACTGCTCCTGGAGTGAGATCACTTGAATAGCTTAAAGTTCTCAAAAACCACTGGAGAATTATAGTGTGGCAGCAGAGCTATGGAGGTGGATAAATTAGCCAACACAAATAAGGAAGGTGGGGGGGGGGGGGGGGGGGGGGGGGGGGGGGGGGGGGGGGGGGGGGGGGGGGGGGGGGGGGGGGGGGGGGGGGGG